>ULGS01000002.1:701028-993638 GCA_900519055.1 Yarrowia galli
GGGGGGTGTACTTACTCAAAGCTCTGTGGCAGTTTCCGGTAATGTGAGAGTGAAATATGATACAAACGACCCTGAGGTATTCACTGCTTCTTTCAAATAACTCGTGCGACTTCTGTAGCCCGAGATAGCAAAGTAATCTGTAATCGCTTACTAATCACACCTCGAAGAGACCAGAAAAGTGGCAAATCATCTCACCTCATCTGACAACTCCATTCCAGACTAATCCACACCCTCATTTGACTTACCAGACAATCCCCGGCTCATACCTTGCGTTAGCTGTATTTACATGTTTACATTTACAGTCGGGGAGCCACTAAGCAATTATTAGCACAAGCTACCTGTAAACATGAGGGCTGTGCTTCTCAAAGGTACACAGCCGAGCGAACCGTTTCAACTTTGTAATATCCGGATGTAGACTACACTGCCAGATACAAGGAGACGTAATGCGTGTATCAATGACGTCAATAAAACAAACACATAGCCCTCTTCTACTAAGTAAGGAGTAGTCCATGTACTCGATCTACTCTACCGCTTACCGTTACCGTTAATGCTTAATGTACTCTATAAAAGGAGCCGTTTTTGGGCGACTCATGTATGTGTTTCTTCCTCCGCTGGTTGATCCCTGCCTTATTTGCAGTCGTTCATCAGGGTGTTCAGGGGGAAGCTGTAACCGGCATCGGTCCACAGGGTCAAGTTGGCGTTATCGTACGCGTTCTTGTGCTTCTCAATGTAGTCGTAAGTAGGATAGTCCGGAGGATCACAGGTGATACTGTGCTGATCGGAGGGCTGGTAGACTCGAACGTAGTCAATTCGCATCTTAGAAGGGAAATTAAGAGCGGGCCAGTCAATGTAGGTCCAAGAGTTGGACAGACCCAGGTTCATAATGATGGACATGGGCTCCTTGGAAATGTCTCGTCGTCCCACGTTTCCGTTGGGACCCAGGGCGTAGCCGTGCAGATTGAAGGTGGGGTCCTGGCCCACAAACCACTTGATATAGCCCTTGTCATCGTCGTTGAGGTACTCGAAGCCAAACGTCTGGTAATGCAGCTCGGACTCATCCTGTCCGTCGACACTGACCACGTCGTACCAGTCGTTGTTGAGCATGGTGATTCCGGAAATGGCCTGCTGGAACATACCTCCGGCGTAGGTGTTCATGGAGGTGACCGAGGCGTTGTAAATCTCAATGAAGTTGTAGTCGGGAATGTACCAAATGTCAAAGGGAGCCACCTGAAGCGACTGGGAGGCCACACCGACCTTGGGGCCGACGGATCCTTCCAGAGCATCGATTTCGGGTGCTCCTCGTCCAGTTCCAGGGTTGGGGTGGTCCTCGCCCTTACAGGTGCACTGGTTGAGTCGCTGACCGGGCAGGAAAGAAATACCGTCAGAAGAAGACTGATTAGGAGTGATTCCGGCGTCACACTCGTTGTATCCGTAGGGCCACACACCATCGGTGGTGGAGAGGTATCCAGGACGTCCCAGGTTACCCATGGTCCAGAGACCAGGCCAGAGACCGGGGGTTCGGCCCTGGCCGGGCAGAGAAGCTGAGATCTCAATGTAGCCCTGGGTAAAGCAGACCTTGTTCCAGGACTGCACCATTCCGGATCGGTAGTACAGATCGTGCGACTTGAAGGCGTCCAGCTGGAGCACCAGGGTTCCGTTTTCGGTGATGGCGGCGTCGGGGTCGTACCACTCCAGATCCTTGGTGGCGGCGTAATGAATGTCGACGGCGGTCCAGTAGGGGTCGTCGTTGGGGTAGAAGGTTCGTCCTTCCATGTTGAATTCGTCGGAGAAGACCAGGTCCCACTTGGAGCCATCGTCTGCGGTATGTGTTTTGGCCGAGTCAGGGGTATCTGGGTCCACGAGCTCTGTTCGGAACGAGAGCTGGGGGAACTGGTATGCCGAGAGCACCTCGACCTCCTTGGAGACGACGGGGTGAGCAACTCGTTCTGTGACTCCGGAGTAGGTGAGAATGGGCAGCACAATGAAGACTACAATCAGACCGCCAATGAGCAGAATGAAGGCGATGAGCGACGAGATTCCTCGACGGTCCATCTTTTGGCACTGGCACCGTTTGTCCATCTCCTGGTCCAGCACCGGGTCCGGGTTGTGTAGATAATCGTCCTGTTCCTTTTCGTCAATGTGCAGAGGGAAGGACGATGCTGGGTAGCCACCAAAGGGCGAAAAGTCTGCGTTCACCACAAACGGGTTGTCGCCGTTCTCAGAAATGGAGCCTGCCTCCGACGCCGTGGCAGATCGAATGTTGACCGAGGAAATGCGGTCCGGGTACCGGTCGAACCCGTTGGGCGTCATCGATCCGCCCATGCCTGCCAGTGAGCCCGAAGATGAAGATCGGTCCACCAGATGTTGTCGTGACGAGGCGCCGTCGTGGCTGCTGTCGAAGTATGGCTTTGTGGCCCTACTGGGCACCTGGGGCATCAGGTGTTCAGTGCCGCTGGGGTTGTGGGATTCCGTCTGGCTGGTAACGTCATTGTAGCTGTCGTTTTCGGGGTACAGGTAGTCGCCCGACCCGTGCGAGCGTTCGTCTGACGACTGGTAAGACTGCTGGTCAAACGGGTTTTCCGGCTCCCCTGTCAGATTTCGCATGTTGGGGGTTGTGTAGGTAGCGAGTGTGGTGACGAGAGTAGTTGTTGTGTGTGTGTGTGGAGGAGAGAGAAGATGTAAGAGGTACCACACAGATGTTTCCTATTACTTTTGGGCTTAGGTGTCACACAGAGAGAGACAGTAATGTACCGTAGCAACTTTAACGCGCACAAGTTTAGCTGTGCTTTGTAGTTAGTCCACTTTGCACTTTGTGTGCACTTGGGCCTAGAGTGTGCACTGTTGAAGCTAATGGTAGTGCGAGAGTATCAGACTAGCCAGGATATATATCGGAGATATGACGAGGTGGCGATCACGTGACGAATCGAATGAGCGACTGGATGGCTTCTGATCACGCCCCCAATCACCTATTACTTCTCCTTCTAACCACCCTTCACCACCTCTGTCAACAATCTCAAATTTCACGCGTTTCACATTAACCTCAGGAGGCAGTGTATATGTACTCGTACATACATACCAACCAAAATTAGAAATGTGACAAATCCACCAGACGCCTTTGTGTAGAGCTGTAGACTTGGTGAAAAGACGAGGTTGAAGCTGGAATCGAAATGCCAAGGGTTGGCGTATCTATTGGAACCCTCGGTATGACTCTACTCCCCTCCGATCGCCTCTTTTTCATCGCCATCCTTTTCTCGCTTCAGCAGCGCCCAGACAGCTCAAAACCTGCCAACCTAAAGACGGGTGATGGGCACAAGAAGAGCTGAAAATAGAAACCTTTTAGCGTTACACTTTGAGTCCACCAAACCCATTAGTGGCTACAGTTTTCAGCCGGGCTGTTGAGGAGGGAGAGGGAGAGGTGTGTCACGTGACCAAAGATACGATACAGCCTGAGGTTGAAGTTCTCGCCTTGATTATCGATTCACCCTAACACACCCACCACCACTTGGCTTACTCGGATTATGCCCTCGTGACTACATCACATTGCTGCTTCGTGCTGAGCTGTACTGAGCACGTTTTTCCTGCATAGACGCATGGCTCGCTGTTCCACCTAAAAAGCACATCATAAGGCAGCAACCTGGCAGCCTGGCAAAAAATGCACCCTGGCAAAAACGCAACCTGGCAGCCTCTTGGCGGTTTTGCGCGGGGTTGTGGGGCTTGGTATTGGCAGTGTCGTAATTGCCAAGAGCGGAAAATGAATGAAGAAGCGCTGGTGGGAATAATACAGCCATGGTGTAGGGTAGTCTGTCTCGGCTCCCTGAAAGAGTGCTACCAGTACACATTTACTGCGCACTATGGCTGTTGAGACACCACCAATTTATGTGTGCGGGAGACTATCCCGATTAGTCGTGTCTCACTGAGCTACAAAGTCTGATCGCGCTGCTTATTCCTGGTGGAGGTTTGTTAGTGTTGGTAGGCTACATACGAGTATGTCTTCAGGCTCTGTCTCCAGTTGTGGGCGCCTCCCAATAAACTCTCGCTTCACGTGTCTTTCCACGTCTGTCCACGTCGGGCCACTTTCAAGGGGTAGCAACCTAAAGAGGGCGACCTTTTTGCATTCATCCAGCAAGACCTGAGACCATTCCCCTTTGGGGTAAGCGAGGAGAAAAGGGGACTTCCTTGAAGAGTATGTACATACCTGGCACAGGTACAAATACAGACATGACGTCGACAGGGAAAGACGCAAACAGACAGACTCTCGAGTTGTTGATGACGTCAAAAGACACTGCCCATCCAAAGACACAAACGAGGCCTTTGTTTCCACACCTACCCTCCACTAGACCAAGCCTATCCTTAACAAGAATGTCTTATCCAGACACGTGCCTGCATAACTCTTCTCCTTCAACGCGACGGAAACGCAATACAAATGGAGATATTATGGCACGCGACTAAGACATATTGCCATTGGTGTTATTGGTGCTCGAGATCTTCCATAGGCGGCATCACTGATAAGCCTTCAACGGTAAATGGCGCATGTATGAATGCTGTTGTTGTAGCTGTAGCTGTCTGTGGAGTATTCAATGTACAAACACAACTGTTTCCCGTATAAAGCTGTCGTATTTGCACTCCGAAAAGACCCCGGAGATACACTGTCAGCACCGTGGAAGTTATAGTTGTCATCTATTAGCCAAAACGAGCAGAGATATCGACGGTTTGAGTTGACCTGGAGGGTTTACCGCGCTGGGGGCACTTCTCAAATGCGTCTCTTTCAGACTTTGAGACTTTGAGAGGTGCTGTCTTTGTCGCTGAATCACATGCAAAATGGTTGAGTAGGATATGAGGGCGATTGTACTTGACGAAAGTGGCCAAAAGATGTACCATTGTGATCGGAACAATGGGAGGATTCCGATGGTAGTCTTTGTTTGTTGGTACAAGTAGCACGAATAAAAACAACTCTACACTGCCACAAACCACCCTCCTACGATGATCGACAGGAACGCGTCTGGGCGCTCATCCTTCGTAAATCATTGGAGATGAACACGTTCCAGACACGTGTTAGTAAGCGATGGAGATGCGATGACAGGAGGTGAGCCGTGATCTTCCCGAATAAAGGCCGCGTAAGTATGGTTGGTGCGTTGTAGGTGAGAAATCTGAGATGGCAGATAATGACGCGAATATTCGTCGGGCGCGAGATTGGGCTGAACCGCTGGAACACCCAGAACGAGAAGAATGGCCGGGTACGTTTCAGATTCCAAAACGGGCTGAATTCCACCCCAGAGAGTCGTATGTCTCACATTGTATGTGGACGTAAGCGGAGGCTATCTGTTCTATGATAAGAGGCTGTGGGGAGTAATACGGTGTCAGAACTGTTCGACTGGAGTGGAATGAGTCTTTCAGAGTCGGTTTGAGCTCTCAATTGTAACCACCTCCCCTTAATTCACCCCAACAACGAAGTTAGGTAAAGCGGGTAGTTGACAGAGTGATTGGTCGTCATCGGAGACGAGAAAAGAGTACTTCAATGTTCAGAGGAGATGACCACGATCGTTTTGATACCATGAACGCTACATTTGGTAACGACGAATCAGTTTCTGTCTATCTTCTCATGTATCTCCCCAGATCAATATGGAACCATATCTACCGTTAGGTTTCGGGAATCTTTAAGTCCGGAGACCTCAGATTCATGTGGAGGTAGTCGTGGGGATATTCAAGGGCACCGGCACACTTCTGGCACTACATAGAATGGCAGTCTCGGCTCTTGACTTAATCTGATAACTTTTGCATCATTTGAAGCAGTTATTGTGTCGAGCCTCGTTTGGGGGTTGTGACACTCTACAAGGCATTATCTCTTACTTTTGTATTGAGACGCCAGCTGTTCCAGAGTTATTTGTTTGTGATCTGGCTACCCTCTACCCCCTCGTACCCTTCTCTTAGTTGTGTCTCTCTGAGAATGTCGAAATAGTACCCCAATGGTATTCTCTGTTCAACCCTCTTCTGACCAGTTGATAGAGGTCGACCTAGAAGTCAAGCGAGAGGAGATAAGTGAGACGGGAGCTCTCAAGGGTATGAATCAAATTGCACTATAGCTTCTTGATGTAACCCCCAACCTCCAACCTGTATTCTCGTCCCAAAAGTCCGTATCTAAGCCACCAACCTATACCAGCACAGACCACGCAAAAGAGACTCCCCGTAGCTCTTCGTTCTTCTCTCCAGCTCACCCCCATCTCACCTCCTACAGCCAACTCTCCAACACCACCACACCCCCATCTCTGTACCACCATCTCCCCCTCTTGCAGAACAATGTAACGGTCTGCGTGAAACAAAAGCAATTCTGAGACATGTCTAGTGTGGAGAGTGACGTGGAGAAGCTGCCAGTGTGGTAGAAATTACAAACCGCTACAATCTCTCAATATCATAAACAATCAATAAACTACATAACTCCTGGAGCTGTCAGTGGTGAAGGAACGAACTCAGCTCTTATACCCAGTGTCAGAATACACAATACCAACCCTTCTTTCCCTCAATAAATATTTTCCGCTTCCCTTCGCTTCACGACGTGTAAGACGACGACGTGAACGACTTGGACGACGTGGACTGCGAACTGCTGTACCTGCAACAGTGGTTTAAAAGAGTCTTGAAAGCAAAGTCCACGTCTGTGCCTTCCAGAGCAGATATCTCCATGAATAACATGTCGTTTCGAGTGGCGAAAAACTCGGCATCAAAGACTGGAAACGCCCGCTGCTTGTCGAGATCACACTTGTTGCCCACCAGCATCGACACAATGTACTCGTTTCTCTCCTCCTTCATATCTTCGAGCCACTCTGTGATGTTCTGGAAGGACTGAGCTGAAGTGACATCATAGACCAGCATGGCTCCCACAGCTCCATCGTAGAGCGAGGACATGGTGCCGAGATGCTCCTCACCTCCTGGTGTATCCCAGACTTCTGCGCTGATTCTTCTGCGGCCCACATTAAGCGAATGAATGTGTTGTTGGGCATGTGTGGTCGAGTTGGCGTGAGGGTTGTATTTGTTGTGTAGGAAGCGGCCCACGATGTTGGTTTTGCCTACCCCGGAGTCTCCCACGACCAATACTGTGTTAGCTAGAAGGACTTGAGAAATTTGTCGTGTATGGCGCGAGGGTGGATTGTTTTGAATTTCCCCACATTTACCGATATGTACCCAAAGTAATCGGATAAAGTCTGCAAAAATCGGTAGCCACTCCCCCAGTCTTCAGTGAACCCCCCTGTCACTTTTCCAGCCTCTCATCCTCGCAAACTCACTCTTCACTCCGTGATTTTCAATCTCCTCCATCATGTTTGTGGTGTTCTCGTCGTCATGGAAGAAGTAGACATTATTAGAGTTGTGGAGGAGCTGGTCTAGGTGCATACAAAGGAGACGCTAGTGCATAGATGCAGTGGACCGGTACTTTTAATTGAGAGCAAAGGGGTGGGGCCAAGTGGGGCACGAGTGGGGTGCGTGCGTGCCGTAGCGATATGAATTTGTATATAATACGTGGCACATCACGTGACCAGGAAACCTGTCTGTGTGTGCTGTGAGGTGTTGCGTCGTGCGGAGTATCAATATCACATACCCTGTTCAAATATGCTAATTTCACTGTCTGTCTAGGTTTAGATTGGACTGGGTTACACGACCACCAGAAGGATATTATTATATTCGCGAAAGTGTCTTCATTGACGGGATTTGTGTCTGTGTTCGTGCTTCAAGAGCGAACATGACACCCCTCTACTGTACCACCACAGTCTCAGATCGTGATCACCGCCGATCTCTCGTATATCGTACGGCTGAGATGTACACCGTATTGTAGCCACTGTACAGTGCCTTTTTTTCTGGCGAGGTCTTCCGGATAATATACACTCTGGCCTGGAGAGTATATACGAGCATGCCGTCTGCCGTCTTTAGTAAAAAGCAATGACTGGAGAAATTCGGAGCTACTGCAATCGTCTGAATGATGTAGGGTAGGTAATTTACTCACGTAGTACGAGACCTGAGACATTTGAAAGTGCGTTTCTGCGTTTCTACCCCATTCTGGCACATTTGTCAGAAATGACAGCATTCTCTCGGCACCATTATAAATCCGTTTTGCCGGGGCCGGCCAACTCAACTCAAGCTATAGCTAATCTCATAGTTCACGCGGTGTCATGGTTTTTGGTTCCAGCTTTATCTGGGCTGCTTCTAGTGGTTGCTAAAGGTTACAGAACAAGCAGGTGGATAATTGTGCCGTTGAACTTGAACGTTTTAATATTGACCGGAGAAGACCAGCAACCGAAAGCATTCTTCCACATGAGCGGATTGGTAGTGCACAGTAGTAGTGGATCTACAAGTAATAGTTCTCCAGCTTAGCTAGTGCTCAAGTTAGTATCTATACTCTGACCGTTCTCGGAACAGGTACCAGGTACCCCCCTGTAATTAGCAATTAAATGACAGATGGCGGAGAAGTGACAGGCTGTGATCGAGGTGGGTGATCTAGGTGGGTGATCGAGGTGGCCAATATCGGATTAACGGACTAGCCCAGGTGGAGGACATACAGGTGTACATACTGAAGGTGATGCAAGTGCTGCCAGGTGGCTTCCAGAAACTAGTGGTACAGACTCGTATGATTATTAGCAGTATAGAATGTACCAGAACAGAACCAGAATAAACCCGTTTCATTGTTGCACTACAGCGAGCCGAAGTGGTTATTTGGTACCAGTAGTACCCAGGCTGACCTCTCTAGTCACTCACCTGTTTCGACTGTGTCTCCTCCATTAGTCCTATTTAGCCGTGAACAAACACCGTGTCAACAACATGACAAGATCTTCAGAAAATTATGGGCAGTGCTGATAAATGATGAGATCGACAGGGATGGGGTTTGAATCGGGGTAGTGGAACGAGGTTGTGGCGGATCTGGGCGGGCTGTGATATAGAATCAGTCAGTGCAGATGCCTATCAACTGCAGATGTTTAACAGCGTTTATCTCGAAATGTTACTACGGTAACTTGAGCTAGTACCAGTACTGCTACCATTCGAATCTACGTTCTCTGATGATTCTAATGATACCAAGATGTCCACCTTTGTCAGTACAAACTCCCGAGTTATTCGCGTTTTCCATTCTATGACTTTGGGCGTCTCTCACAGATGTTTGACAGCCTTTATGTCCAAAAATCATTATGGCAACCTGTATCAAAAGGCATACCACTCGACTCCTTATCGTCCCCTTAATCTAATGACACAATAATATCTACCACTTCCAGTACAAATATCTCCATATATACCCACTTTCCCTCTCACAACCGTATCATTCTAAACTCCACCCTGTTCACCCCCAAAACCCGCAATAACCATCTCCAATCTTTCCTTCAGATTACTCCTCTCCAAATAGTGTACAACTTCCATCGGATCACCAGCTCTTCCTTCAATAACCTCCTCAAAAGAAGTTGTCAGCTCTGATTCAATCTCCTCGCCCTGAAGAGCCTGCCACCAAACAGTAGTTCTCACAATATAAGCCGAGACGAGAAGAGCTCCATCTGTCCAATCACATGCCAGCCCTTTGTTCACTGGAAACGCCTCCAAAAGGCGACTGTTACCCAGAACACTCTTCATATTCATCTCTTCAGCCAAATATTGAGCATCCAGAGAAATGGGGTTACCAGAAACATCTCCTAACCCTAGAACTGAGGGCAAG
This sequence comes from Yarrowia galli, assembly GCA_900519055.1. Classification (NCBI taxonomy): domain Eukaryota; kingdom Fungi; phylum Ascomycota; class Dipodascomycetes; order Dipodascales; genus Yarrowia; species Yarrowia galli. The sequence continues at coordinate 710,705 of ULGS01000002.1, forward strand.
GAGGCTTTGTAGTGTTTGATATGAGTTCTAAGAGTATCCAGAAGTGGTATCGTCGAGATCTTCACTTTTGAACTTCCGTCAGACATCTCAGTATTGTCTTGTGAGCTCACTAGTCTCGAAAGCAACGGTATCGTCTCTAGAACGGGCGACACTGTATGGAACAAGCCGGAAACTATTCTCCAGAGCCATGACGACTCCAGCTCTTCGGATGGTACCTCAGTAGACCCCCTGGACACTCCTGACGATAGTTCCACCGCAGTTGACGTCCTCCTATACAATCTCTCCACCACCTTATCAATACCATCAATCCACTGAAACAAGTACAATACAAGAGCACTAAGGAACATCTCGTTCTCACACCTGCCCTGTTGAAGCCAATCGGCCATTCCTCTGCCTCCTAGAGTGTCCATCTGTTCCAGAATACCCTGATAGTCTAGCCCAGGAGATCCATGACTAATCTTGGTGAGAACGCGATCAGTATCACTGACAAGATGATGAGTCAGCCGTCCTCCAACACACAGACCCCAGGCGTATACTCGGATACACGTGATGTATTGGTTTGACAGAGGGTGAGTTGTGGCGGTAGCTTTGGTAGTTGTACTGGTAGTATCACTTGACATGGTATCTGTAGATCGACGGAGAGGGAGGTGAAGAATCAGTCTGAAAGTAGTCTAAGGTCGAGGAGACAGATGAGTATCAGCGGAATCCGATTTCCTTCGATTCAATCCGATTTACTTGACTTTTGACGACTTTTGAAACAGTTTAAGATGTTGCATGTGAAAGACAATGTTTAGGTTGCCCCACGACGGGGAAAGGGGATACCTAGAATCGAATGTAGTGATAGTGCATTGACGAAAGAAGTACCATCGTATTCATATTCGCTCAGTAATTCTATTAGTACAGCTCTCTAAGGAATCCCGCCTTTTTTCACATGTGATTACGTAATCTACCACTTTCTCAGTTCGACTCTCGACTCTGTCCAAATCCTAGATCACAAAAAACTGTGATCCCACCAACAATATCACAATGCGCCAGAACAGCCAGAATCGTCGATAACTCTTAGTGAACCAACTCTTCGTCTACCCCCAGCCCACTCATAACCTCTGAACTCTACACAAACACTCACTCACTCTCTTGCACTCTCCCTCATGCTCAAACCGTCGACCAACTCCTCGTCTCTTTCGGCCGAATCACACACGTGTGCCTTTTGCACAAACCCCAGCAACTACAGCTGTCCGAAATGTCAGTCTCTGTACTGTTCTCTGGCGTGCTACAAGGGCGAGAAACATGTCTTTTGTTCGGAAAAGTTCTACAAGAGTAATGTTGAGGAGGAGCATGAGTTTCAGAACTCGACCCGGAGGAATCCAGACAAACTGGCTGATCAGAAGAAGGTCCTGGAGATTGTGGATCGGTACGGTCAGGAGGATAATGATGGCTGGAAGTACGAGATCCCAAAGGGAGTCGATACTGAGAAGATCAGGAAAGAGATTGATAGTACACCGACAGAACCTGAATGGACTAAAGAGGAGGAAGATGAACTGAACGATCTGTTGGAAAAGGTGCCTGAGGAGGAGCTGTGGAAGTTGTTGTCGCAAGAAGATCAACAGAGATTTCTGCAGTTTGCAAAGTTGAGCCAGTAGACGAGTGATGTTGGGGTTCGACGGAAGTGTCATGGGTCTAAAGAGTTGTGTCCACGGATCTACGCTGATTTCAAATCTTCAGCGGCTTTGGCCATGTGGACGAGAGCGACGGTCTGTGATTGCTGGGTTCTTGGCAGTGTGTCATGATGAACTACATTGTCAGAGTGGTAAACAGATGATCTCTGGCTGGAAACTAAGGTCAAGCGGTGTTGTGCTGCATTTTCAGGCATGCTTGTTCTCAGTCATATACTGATGTTCCTTCTTCTTGGCAGCTGAAGCCTCCTGTCTATCTAATCTGTCAGACAACTCCTATCAGACTGCTCGTCTATACAGTACACTGTGCCCTTTCAAAGTTGTCTTTAGATGTGTCCTCTGATCTCCTTCAGCGGTCTCACGGATGCCTCTCAGTTCCCGGACACAACTATGATTACACCGTCCTTCCAGTGTCTCTTCAGACATCAGCTGACTTCTGTGCATCTCTCTTAGGATGACTCTAGAGATCCCAGTACCTCTCCATGTATATAGACCACAGGGACTGCCAGGACACCCTACCAGTCCACAGCTCCCAGAGTAATACAAAAGTGAAGTAATGACTTCCGATCGAGTACGAGTACCGGTACATACAGTATAGGCAACCATCACCACCCTTACCATGGGGCCAACCAAAGCCCTATCATAACTACACCCCAGAACGCTCCGAAACCCACCTGACTAAGCAAAAAAGAATACTACAACAAAAAGAGGAGCTTTCGCTCCACGCTGACAACCGAGAGATTCGAACTCTCGCCTCCGAAGAGACCAGGATATTGATTCAGTCACCTGAACCTGGCGCCTTAGACCACTCGGCCAGGTTGCCCGCTGTGGAGTCCAGGGGTGGTTGGAGGTAGAGGAGGTGTCGGGGGAGCGACTGATCCCGCGAGAATTGGGCGAAATTGGCGGTTTTCGGTCCTGGAGAGGGTTCTGTATGTTCTATGTGTTCTGTGTGTTCTTTGGTGTTCTTTGTTTACTGGGACACTCTTACTCTAAGTCTATACTGAGAAAATGAAGCTGAGAGTGACTACTGGGAGACTCAGGGAGACACTACAATGACTGTGGGGCCTCTTTGATCGTATACCACCACAATTGAAGCTGGATTCCTCAGTCTCTCAATATGATGTTCCTAGAACATACAATACGTGTTACTACCTGTGCTGTGGTTAGAGTGTCCCATTAATCGAGACCGAGGTAAAGTAACAGTGGTAGTGACCAACGAAAGAAGGGCAGTTTTGTATACTGTACTGGTAGAACTGACCGTCTCGTAGCCCTAGTGATACCCTACATCGCCCTGTATCAGTCAGATGTGAATGCTCATAGTATCAACAATAGCCATGAGTATTGACTAATTAGAGAAGTCAAAGAGACGTGTGCCGCGAACACTCATGTCAGCTGACTTAAGGAAAGAGGCTGTTCACAGAACAACTCTGAACAGTGAGGTCTCGAGTCTGTCCTTTGGTGTTGATAATTCACTGTACAGGTAGCCAAACACATCACCTGGGGACTTTACAGAAGCTATCGGAGGACTCTATTATAGGCACTGTAGTTAAACAAGAGGGAAGTGTCTTCAAGTGGAGCAATGAGACAACGTTGAATAGATCTGTCTATTCGGCGCTGACTTTGATAGCCAGTCCACCTAACAGAACGTAGATCTCAAAGTTGGGCCCAGCCACAAAACCAATTCCATAAATGGAATCGGCACATCACATTGAGTAGGTCGGCATAGAGAGTGTACACTTCTCTGGGCAGTAGAATAGCATCATAGATAATTGAAAGCAACTCGCGACCACAAACACAGATACAAGCACAACTGAGCTATCACTTGTGCACACCGCGATACTACGTCTTTCCACAGGCCTACACTTCATAACTACATCATCAGCCTTGACTCTCTACAACTCACAGTTAAACACCCGCTTAATGGCAGGCTAATATAATAATACATCTATACCTTATAAATTAAACGCTGGACGGAAAGTGGGGGAACTGGCTGGCCAAGTGAGTAATGATACCGGGCTAACCCTGTGTTTGGGCTGACTCTTGGTACAAATCCCTGGCCCGGCCTTCTTCGTTGACCCACTCGCAGCGCTCCTGGTTCCGTTTTCCGTTCTCGACCCACTCGATTCACTCTGGACCTCCAAGTTCCAACTCCCTCCTCACTCGCTTTGCTCGTGAGTCGCGAGTTAAAACTCCGCCAACAAATCGTCCAGCAAATGATTCAACTCCTTCCGATCTCCCACCGGCTCCTCCTTTGGCCGCATCTCCTCCACAACCTCATCATTCTGCAACATGACGTTATTCAGCCGATAAACAGGAGCACACGTCTCCACAGTCAAGTTCGGAGTCGTCTCCAGAACAACAGCCATATCTGACGCCGTGGCAATCGCCTCCTTGTCCTTCATCTTGCGCAACTTGACCATCTCCACCGTCTCCTGAATAATACCCTTGAGATAGTACTCGAGACCCACCTGGATCAACTCCACGACATTCTGGCCCAGTCCTCCTAGAACACCATGCTCAAGAGCAATACCAATCATACGTGACCGTAAATGGTCCGCATCAGGCAATTCACGTGACTCTGTCGCCAACTGCGTCTGATACGCGTGGATAATGTCCTGCGTCCACGTGACCGTGTTGCCCTGCTTGCCCACCTGGTCCTTATCATGCACAAACGGAATCCGCGGCAACATGGCCTGTCGAGTGTTGATGATGGTCGACGAAATGTACCCCTTCTTGCCGGCCTCTCGGGTGATGGCCTTGATTCGTTTTCGTTCTCTTGGCGGCAAAGAAAGTACCTCCTTTTTGAGCTGTGCCATCTGAGTGTCGCCCTTGACCTTTTGTGCGCCGGCTCCTCCTCGGCCCCGCTTGCGGCTCCAACTGCTCATTCGGCCCGTGGCTCCATCAGCCGGAGCTGCCCGCAAAGAGTTGCACAGATTGGCCAACAGAAACTGGTTGTGCATCTTGACCATGGACCGGTCCAAAATACCGTCCAGAGCCTCCTGTAGCTCGTGCCGACTCAGCCGACCCACCAGAAAGTGCGTCAACACGTCTCTGTACCGATCCCAGTTGGGACCCAGCTGCTTCTGGAATGACGTCATCATATCGTCCACCTGAAGCCGAGACGCCGACGACGATCCTCCAGCAGCAGAGGGAGCCGGTGTACCTCCTCCAACAGCCGGAGTCGATGCTGCAGGTGTCGCTGCAGGTGTAGCTCCGGCCGCTGCAGTCTCTGCCGCCGCTGCTGCCACTCCCCCTCCTCCTCCAAGACTTCCAGGAGCAATACTCATACTGGTATGTCCTTGACCTCCTGCGTTTGTGTCTCCTCCTCCACCCATCATCGACGGTGCTATGCCACCATTCTGTTGCTGTTGTTGCTGATGCTGTTGTTGTTGATGGTCTTCGACTTTTGGCGTCGCGTCTTTGGAGTCTTCCTGTTTGACCTCGACCTCCACGCTTTCCTCCTTGTCGGGGATTCCCAAAAGGGAGTCATCTTCCATGTCGCTCATTGTGAATGTGTGTATGTGACGGGTTGGTCACGTGCTAAGTGGTGATCACGTGATGCCAGGTTTTGGTGATGATTAGTATCTAGTCGACTATCCTGTCTATGTCGACTTGTATGCTGGTTGGTGATGATGCCGTCAGAACAATGCCCTAAATCAAACGCTCTCAAAGTCACGTGACGAATAAACCAATGCGATCAAAAGCTCTGATTCGATGCGATGCGATGCGTACCTCTGACTTGTCGTATGGAATGAAACAAAACACCAGTCAGTTGATTAGTAATGATTGTGTGAAAATGTCGAGCTTCAAATGTCGATTTTTTGGGTCGTTGATTCCGATTTTGCGGTCGTTCCTGGTGCCTTGCTGAATTGATCACGTGATGCTACCGGAGTCACGTGCGTGCTGAATAATCCTGCCTAGCTGACAAACGTGGGGAAAATCAACCAATGTCGGTTTTGTGTGTCGAAACCAAAAGTGAAAGAGTTGGAGAGTTTGGGAGGAGGTGAACCGAGAACCACATAATGGAGTGCATAAGATCTGCGCTCCGGGGTATGTAGTCACGTGATCGGGAGGTGGGAGGGAGTGATTTTACCATTAGCAGCGATTTAAATGAATATTTAAGATGATCAGGTGATAGACAATGTGATGACGAGTACAGCGGGGTTTTCAGGAAATGATTCTGACCACTTTTGGCTGTTCTAGAGACATATGATATTTTTAGCCGAGACATATATCAGCGATTTATTGCCGGAAGGAGAGAGATGTAAATGTCTCATGTTGGGTGAGTATGGATTGATGGTGGATCTGGGTCTGTTGAGGAGAGTGCTAGTGGTCGATATTATATGAGTGAAGTGGTAAGTGTTATTCCAATAGTTGACATTACTTGGCCAGAGACTTGTTTAGTAGGACTCTACTGGACATGTGCATGAGATACGATGTCACACTTGGGTAAAGTCAAGTAAATGGGAGGATGGGTTAGCTCACTGAATATCCGGTCTAGGAAGCCCAAATCTTCCAAGTCATCTTAGTACGGGTAGGGTACCACCGTGTCAAAATACCAGCCCATTTCATGGCTTCTATCCCTATTTCAAGAGGGCTCAAACCCCCACCCCCAGCCGTGCGGCTCGGAAATGGTGCTTCACCTTAAATTGAGGGTAGAATGGTGAGCAGGGTTGTTCACGACGGGGCAGTCCATCAGAGATGAGAGTGCGTCCATCGGATAGAGCAGATTCTTGCGGTCAGTTTGATACCACTATTATTGGAGTTTTGTGGAGCGTCGATCTCAGAGTTTGTGATGATGTGATGTGGTGGTTGAAGAGGACTTAAGTGGGGGTTGGTGGTGATTAGTTCGTCTTCTTTGACTTGACTACAAGTACTGTAGATGTATAACAAGTCGCTTTAGTAAATGTGCCTTTCCTGAATAGCTAGACTGCGACAGGTTCATTTAACTTATGGATGTGTCTCAACTGCTTCCAAGCCAACCACAAGTAACAAACGTCTCAAATGAAGCTAAGACATGGAGACTGTTACAGAGTACGATCTCCTTGTAGCTGATCTGACCGGGTGAGTCTGCTTTTCCAGCCTCCAGCAATCCGTCTTGTTGCTGTACCCTTGCTGTACTGTCTTGTACAGTAACAGGGGCTATGTTCATACAGGTCCCTGTGAATGGAGTAAAGTCCCCCAGATCACATTGCCATCCATTTCGTCACAAATATACCTCTTCAGCCACCTAGTATGATCGCCATTCCATCATTCGTCTATATACAATACAAGTCTATCTATCTTCTTCTTTCTAGTCCTTTTTGGCCTCGACGACCTCAATGAGTCCCTGGGTGGGGTTTCTGAGCATTCGCACCTTTCCTCGGTGGTTGTAGACGCCCTTGTGGACCTTATCAAGATCGCTCCAGAACTCGGGCTCTTTGAATTCCGGTAGTTCAGGGTTCATGTTAGGAACAGTCATTCTCAGCTCTTCAACCCGTTCTCTAAGGTACGCAGAGACCTTTGATCTGAGATCTCTGGCCTCCTGACCATCCTTCAATGACTCAGGCATCGTGTCAGTGTTGTTAACTCCAACATTCTCCTTCTCACACAGCTTGATCCACTCGTTTCTGAATCCTGCAACTGTGGATTCACTGATAGGTTCACCAATTCGAATACTGATGGTTCTGTCCTTGTTAGTGTTGTTGCCCTCCATCTCGTAGCCCTTGGGGATCTCCTGAAACACCTTTTGCAGGCCATGAGAGTACATGGGCACGATAATGGGCGGAGTTACCGGTTCAAGCACAGCTCTTGCAGTTCCCCATCGAAAGTACCTCATGGTACCCTCATGAGGTTCCAGAGCTTGGTGAACATAACCCTCGGGGAAGAAATGCACCCAGTTTGATTCTCGCCAGAATGGGTAGCTTGTAGCGTTGGTATGAACCAGGTAAGGAGAGTACTTGGCCGAGTACTTGATCTTATCGTTGGGGTTCAGTAGTTGAACACACATGTCCATACCGGGCTGAAAGGGTCCTCCCAGACCAAATCGAGTGATGGGAAGAACCTGGCCAGCGCCAAAGAACAAAGAGTACAACTTGTTCTTGTAACAAATGTCCTCAGCTCCAGTAGCCCATCTCATCAGATAGGGGATCCAACCATTGTCGTTAGGCAGCATTCCCCAGACTGCCGGATCGTCCAGAACACTGGTGTGGTTCATGACGGTCAGGAGACCTCTTCCTTCCAATCGAGCCTGTTTGTGGGCCTCCAGAAGATTGTCCAGACCCTTGATGTCGACCTTGCGAGATCTGAGGAAAACCTTGCACAGAGTGTACACCAGCCCAATATTCCATTTTTTCGCCACGTACCAGCCCCAGCCGCGACTGTCGAGCTTGCCGAGCAGCTGCGAGCCCCGCAACGAGACGTTTCGGAAAGACATGTTGATGACGAGAATGAGTGTTGGTGGTGGAGTTTTGCATGATCTGAAACTTTATCAGGAGGTGAAAAAGCCTCGGAAATCTACGGGGAGAGGTCGGGGAGGGATGAGACTTTAGATATAAGGTCACGTGACCGAGATGTACACTGTGTCGCAGATTGGTCGTGTTCAGATCAGATTTGGACCAGTTTGATACTTCCTGGAAAATCGAAATCTGAGGAACCCTATTGGTGCATCTCCGAGGTGAGTTAGATTAGTTGTGAGGGATAAGTTTCAGTGGATGATTAATGGGAGTTTTGTTGAGGCACGTGTTTTCGATGAAGTATAAGCTCGTCTAAATGAAACAGTTTCAACTAGCATCAACTAAGGTAAGGGGGAGCAGAAAAGGTTGATCTAATGCGACATCTGGGAGATGAAGTGGGCTGAAAAGACAAGAGTCATTTTTAGACGGGCGTAGTAAGCCTATCTGTGGCTTGATTTTTGTTATACATCATCTCGCTTCGTCTTCATCATTCGTCCCACCCAAGAATCGAACTGTGCGCTTTGTAATTCCACCAATGTCAACTAAAGTCAACTAAACATGGTCCGATTTGAATCGGGGGAGATGCAATAGACACCTGAAACCGTCCTTGGTAGCTTGGCCTTTCTTCTTCTCCCTCTCCATCACCATAACCAATTTCACCACACCCCACCCTTTCCAACCTCGGCCCACAATCTCCCAATGGAGATATCCTGCATATCTCAAAAGTCTAAACGTACAGTGCAGTGCAGGCATCAGGCTACAGCTATAACCTCCATCACCACTCTCACTATCACTACCAACACACATCTACACCATGGAAAAGTTCTCCCAGTACCGCGATAAAGGCACAGGTGTGGCTCCTTACCTGCCCCACCCTCGATCCAAGGCCGATGGTTCTCTGCCAAGCACAATCTTTGTGGCTTTACAAGCTCCCTTGGCACTGGCCGAGGCAGTGATCAAGATCCCCATCTTACTCGCTCTACTGGCTCTGTACGCAGCCTGCATCCAGTTCATCACAATCCCACCAATCAGAAAGGCCTTCTTTTCGACCCTGATGTTTGTCAGCGGCTTCTGGTTCTGGAACGTGTCTGCTGAAGCTGTGAGACGCAACAAACTGAAGGAGGCCTACCCAAGGCCCGGAGAAGTCGTCGTGAGCAACTATCTGTCTCCAATCGACGCCTTTGTGTACTCTGCACTCTTTGATCCCGTTTTCATCGTCCCCCACGCCTCCTCAAGAGTCTACCAAGAATTGGGTCCCTTTGGAGTCTTCTGTAAGGCTCTGGGTATCCCCGATATTGTGCCCCCTACACACGGAGAGTCACTGTCCAAGATTGTGTTTGAGGCTACATCGAAGGGCCGAGCTGTGGTTGTCTTTGCCGAGGGAACTACCTCTAATGGACGAGGTCTCCTGCCTCTACTACACATTGACTTCCATCAGCTTAGTCAGAACACAAAGGTGATCCCCGCTGGTCTCAGACTCGCTCCTCAGTACATCACCACTCCTCTGCCCGTGACTCTGCCCGTGTGGATCTTCCGACTGCTCTCAAACCCTACAGGATGGCACGTGTCCTTGCGGTTTGCCGAGCCTTGTTATGCCAAGGACACAAACGTGAACAATACACTTGTTGAGAGCATTTGTCGTGTTGGACGGCTCAAGAGCATTGGCCCAGATCTCGGTGTCGAGGGAAAGAGAAACTTCTGGAAGGTCTACAACAAGAAGAAGGAGGTTTAAGCGGTGGGCGGTATTCTAGAAGGAGTGAAGAGAGCTCTCTCTATGTCAACGAGAACGTCACTACCTCATGGGTGGCCTATATTCGACCTTCTCGATCTGTCCTGTCCCATTGGCGTGAAACCACCTGTTTATATTCTTCTTTCACCCCAATTGCACTGCCCTTGGTGGCTGCCACTGCACACTAGTGTGCACATTGCTCTAGCATAAAACACAATCCATCTGCTTCATTGAATGCAACAGACGACAACGACAAAACATATCTTCTCACTGACAATCAAGTGATTAATAGATTCTGATACTTGTACAACACACTGTAGTAATCGATATCAAAACACATCAAAGGGGTAATGTGCCTTGGTATTTTTTTGTTCCATTCTCTGACATTCAGTCCACTCGTCCCTAGGCATCTGGTCCCATGGCTGTGAACCGCTGCTACATCTGTCACGGGACACTATCTACAGCTTCTCCATTCTAGTCTGAGTGCTCACGCCTATCAGTTTCCCGCTCTTGAAGAGAAGCAACATTCCAGACCAAGTGTGACGCAAGCACTCTGTACTTGTAGACCATGACGTAAAAATGTCACGCGTAGGATTTAGATTACCTCATCTGGCCATACAACGAGACATGGAAAACACACAATGGCATGCGGCCAAGCAGAGACCATGTCAGCGATTAGAAGTACTCTTGAGACCCATTACACTGTATGGACCGGTGGAATGTATAAAGACTCTCAATCATCAATGTTAATGGAGTGCTAGGCAGCTGGTACTATTATTTCGACTGCTGGCTTTTTAAGGTCTAGCTAGCTATAACTACTTGTAGTCTGTCTCTTAACTAAAGTGTCCCTGTTCCGTAATATAAGGACTTGTCAACAAAGGCAACAAGGACTTGGGAGCTAAGATTCGATATGTGCTGTAGGTGCGATGAGCTGCGATAGCTGCGGTGATCTCTGATCACACAGTAGAAGATGTGAAGATAGATATGATGACGTCACAGCTAGATTCTGGTAGCTACCTGTTGCAACAATGTATACAGTCTCTGCTATTGTAGCCCTGTGTACTTACTGTGTCAGTCCAAAAGCCAGGTACGGCTGTGAACAAGCACTCGTCTCATCTCTCCATGTTCAGTTGGTTCATGTCCCCACCTCTGGCTAATGACTTTACTGTAGGTCCCCCTCTGTCAATAAATAATTAGTATTGCTATCTAAAAAACCGCATACCTTCTCCGCCGCCCATTTCCACATCATGTCCTCGGAGGTACGAGGGGGGAGGCTGTTTGGGCGTCGTCGACGGTTGTCGGTTATGTCCGAAAATGTTCCGCGTCTTTTGAAACGTGTTGTTATTCCGTTTGATGTTGAGATCAAAGGAGCCCAGAGGTTGGCGGTTGTGATTTGCCGGCTGTTGTTGTTGTTGTTGTTGTTGTTGTTGTTGTTGTTGTTGTTGGTGATGGTTGAACGTATTGGCAAACGGGTTCTCCTTGTTGAACTGGTTGCTGGGGTTAACAAAGTTATTGTTTGGTTGGCTGTTGTGTTGGTTAAAAACACTTGATTGGTGATCCTGCTGGTTGAAGGTGTTTTGCTGATTGAAAGCGTTGTTTGGCTGGTTCTGCTGGCCAAAACGGTGAGACCCACTCTGCGACCCATTGGACTGATTGAACCCCTCATTAAAGTCATTCTGATGCCCCTGGTTCCGGTTAAAGTTCTGGAAATCGTTCATGTTGCTCTGGGCACCTCTTCCTTCATTCCGGAACGTCCAGTTCTTGTTGAAATCATCCCTTTGCCGCATAGCGATCTTCTCAGACGCTCTATAGGCCCTCTCCTTTCTCTCAAGGGTGGCCACCTTTTCAGTCAGAAACGCAACCTGCTCTTGCAGATGCTGCTCTCTCTGCTCAAGAGCAACCTTGCCTTCAACCAGTTCCCTGAGCTGCTGTTCGTGTTGCTCAGCAGTAGTCTTGGTATCCACCAGCTCTCTCTGAAGCTCCACAGCTCGAGACTCGGCCACATTCAACTTGTGTTCCTTGACTCGAGTTTCACAGCCAGAAACACTCATTTTCGACTGTAGATGTTCAATGGTCATCTTCATGGTATCCACCTCATTGCGTTGCTGATGTTTGAGCATCTCCAGCTCATGTTCCACCGTTCTTTTCTCCATCTCAAACTTGTTGCTCTGGTTCATGTACTTTCTCTTGTCTTCTTCCAGTCGTTTGATTTTCTCCAGAGCCAGTTCCAATTCGATTTGGGCAGTGCTCTTAGTAAGCAGTTGTTTGTCCCTCTCGGACTCCCTCTCAGACACTGTGACCTCCTCCTTCTTCTCGTCCCTGCTCCCCCTCCACTCTCCACCCCCTCCTCCCCACTTCAACCTCCTCTCATTCAACAAATCCATGTTATTGTCGAGTTTGCGAAACATGGTCTTTGTGTCATCATTGACCGGATCGTACTGCACAAACTTGGGACCTCGACAGGACGCCACGGGAGTCTGGTCAGCACCTTCGTAATCCTCGGGAAGCTGCTCAGAAATGCTGTTTGTGGTCGATCCCAGAGAAGCGGCAAAACTGACATTCTTGTGACCAAAGTGGGTGGCTGTATCATTGCCTCCTGTTTGTGTCTGTTTCAAAATACCACCTGTCCTGGGGAACTTGTTTGGAGACGTTTTAAGATCATGTCCAGCCCGTCGTTTCAGATGCACTTTTTCCGGCTTGAAGAACGGAGTACTGCTCGCCTTCATCTCGAGAAAGTTGTCAAACGTTGGTTCGGTGTGGTCGACTGTGGCGTGACCAGCCGTATCGTGACTGGCGGTGGCGTGACTAGCAATGACGTGGCCTTTTGTGTTTGTGTCAGCTCTTTCTGTGTCCCTGTCGCCCCGTCTCAACCTGCCCAAATCTCGCTCAAAGTGGGGCGTTTCACGCTGAAACATGGCGGGGATAGCTCCCAGAGCCCACGACACGGGCGGCGTGGCGGGATCGGGCTTTTCCGAAAAAATCCAGTCCATTTGCAAGGCTGTAGAAAATGCTGTACTGTAGTGAAGTGGTTGCTGTCTATGTTATTGAACTGGAGGAGGTTCAATACACTGTGCATGTTTACTTAGTCCCAATGGAGTTTGTATTTTTCGAGCCGCACGGATGGTGCATGAGAAAAGCATGGGGTGTGCATATGTCCGCGTGAGAGGTGAGATAGAGGGAGTGGATGGGGGTGGTGATGGAATGGGGTGAAGTGGTATTAGAGCTGAAGGAAGTTGTTGTGGCTATTGCTTTGCGGGTTTGGACTCAGTCTGTCAACTTTTTGTCCTCATTGACACAACCAGAGTGCACCTGGCGAACTCTCAATACGAGAGCTATTTTTGAGGTGTATAGTGAAGTGACAAGGGCTGAAAAATGAAATTGTTCAAGCTGATCTCTCTGGACTCTTATTGACGCGTTTGAAGCATGGGTTCTGTCGAATCTGGTCCATGATTTGCATGTACAAGGTACTTGTACTTGTGCATCTTCTCTTACATGTAGTACTCCACTGTGTAGTAACTTATCTAGCCCTACAAGTAGGAAACTAAAGAAGGAGTGTTTCACTAGATACTATGACATAACTGAGGGTGCTCATAAGTGCACATTGTAGCAGAGTGAACGACTCTTTAGTAGTGTAATTCCGCTCTCTCCTTCTCTTTAGGAGCTCTGTAGCGTCTTCTGTAGAGGCTGTTCCACTGATCGATTTACCAGTAAGTAGCTACAGCACAATTGAGGTAGACAATAACGCTCCTCTGGTAGAGATATCTGAAATCTGATGACACTTTAGTACTGCAATATGGACATGGAAAATCTATTGCAACCCTTCACTAGTCTCTAGGTGCTCTGTAGCGTGTATTACGCTATTACGCCAAGTTGAAAAGACTGGTAAACATACTCAAGTCGCTTCTCTGCTCGTCTCTGTGGATAATGGTGAGGTGTTATACCTGTAAGAGCTATACTGTACTGCTGTATGAGACGCTCTCCGGTACCTGAGAGACTGTCGTTCCCTTGAAGCTGGAGTAGCCCATTCTACCGAGGCAGTCTGATGTACCCCAACGCCAGCAGCTCCAGAACGGGCTAGAATGGCAGCGATCTATTCTAACACTTCCATTTCAGCTTCACCATCGTCCGCGCTTTACTATTCGATACTCCCACCACGGCCCAGATCACATTACCTCCTGTCGTCCATGTTGTCAATCTAGTCCAGGTTTTTGCACAGGACAGATCATAATCAGGACGTAGCTAAGGGAGGTGATGTTACAGCAGTTTAGCCGTAGTCTGTTCTAACTTTGAGGTGTTCTTATAACTGTAGCATCTTGTAGCTGGACTGTCTCTCACCCTGACTATATATTTTCACTACAGAACTCCGCTAAGTCCACTGGGCTCCATTTTCAGTCTCCTTCCAGTCACGCCAAATTAGACCCTGAATCAGCTTTAGGTGACAGGGTAATCAGCTTTAGGTGACAGGGTCCAGATTCGAGTCTAGTGCCATTGTTGTCCTTCTCTTAAACAGACTAAAGTAGTGTCTGGTCTTGGACTAGTAGATTCCTAAACGAGGTGGAGGGTGCTGGCAGTTACACGAGAACTGAATAATTACGATTGATCTACATATGGACTCTGACAGCGATTGACAAGTACAGCTCTGTTGGTAACAGTTGGTTATTAGCGTCGCTTCAGCAAGAGTATCAGTTTATCTCTGTCTTGATAGAAACACCGAACAACCTCACATTCATCATACCCATAGCACAAGTCTTCCAAGTTTGATTACCTCATGGCTCTCCCCTCGTGGGACCCTCATGATTGCTGGTCTTTGTTGTAAGCAGCCACTGTGACTGTCGCACCTTCAACAGTTGTAACCGCCATAGCACGCCCACATCTTCACGAGCCCATTACCACGATCCATTCGAAGGGGGAGACGACCACCCTCATGCGGTCTCCAGCCAAGTCTGCCAAGGTTGTCGAATGAGACGAGAAGTGCCCGAGCGAGAGAGCCCGGAGCCAATAAGGGCATCAGTTAAGAAACAACAGCCACAGAGCCGCTATAGGGGCAACCAAAAGCCAATGCCCATGAACCAATGCCTAGTCGCACAGTCCGAGATCATACCGATATGATTCACATTCCAAAAAAGGATGCGGGCAGTCGAACCTGGAAATGAGGACGTAGACTGAGCCGAATCTCGTAGTCATAGAGGATGTAAGCGATGAGCTGTCATGAAGGCTGATGATGCTCCAGGAGATTCTCCATCCGTCACTAGAGCCTCAGAAACTTCCCCTTATGTGCCAGCTGCTCCTAAACCATCCGTAGCCCTCCCATCACCTGCTGCTATGGACCTAGGAACACAGTCTCATCCTGCTCAGGTGACAGCAGCAGTCTCGGCTGCAATCTAACACCACCCAACTAATACCAACAATGCCGCTTTTGTGGCCACCCCCGGATTTGCCGTTGTTTTCGGAGCTGCCGTGTTTTTGTTGTATGATGTAATCGAGATAATTAATACGTATCACCAAGTGTACAAGGTTCAGATAGGTTGGCGTAGCAACTGAAGTGCAGCTCACAAGTGAGATAGTGAACTTTGTTGAGGGGTGTGACTGAGGTCACGTTATGGGTGTCACGGGATAAGTGTTCAGGGTAAATGGGGCTCATATGAGTCACACGAGTCACATGACTTGTCTGGACTTTGTGTCATTCGGCTGTGTTAGACGTGTCTGCTATCGTGAGTTCGTACAAGTACATCTGACGTGTAGTGCTGCTGGATGAAAAGGTCAAGTGACGTGGACTTTTGAGGCTGTACCTCTTTGATTTTGAGGAGCCGAAAGAGTATTGGCATCTGACGTCATAAACGGCTGTTTGACCAGTACTGTACCATCGATGTGTGGTAGGCATTACGACAGCCGACTCCTCAGGAATGTGCCTCTCGTGTGGTTGCGTTAGGTCATGACCGAATTGGATGGCCGACAATGTTCTTCTGAGAGAAGAGAGGTCTATAGTTCCACATGGCAATACAGTGGTGAACCCGCGATCCTAGTAGGCCATAGTTGAGGAGTGTGTAGTTGCTGGGTCCTGGATAAGTGACGATACTTCCGAGGAACAGACAGCTCAGTAAATACAGTACTAGTAGCTACAAGTAGCTCTTTGTGTCGTCCTTAACATTGTCAAGTTGAAGCTGTGCTCTTTAGAGTGAGGGTTATGTCTGAGGACCCTTCACCTAAATCGTGAACTACACAACCTCGGCTTCAAGTACTATAAACACAAAGATCTGTAGTAACAGCAACACCCATATCTCCGGCAATAATTGCACAAGGGGGAAAGCGAGCTGTTCATTCCAATCAACGTCAATTCTGTAACAGAGTGGCCCTTCGAAGAGTTCCGTCAACTTCATCTAACGCTTGGAAAGACTGCTTTACAGATCCTCAAGTACAAAAGTGAGGCTAGTCACTGTGAAGGCAATGGATCTTAGGTTATCCACATTGTGACTTCTGAGGTGTCCCTTCAGTGGTCATATGAGCAGACTGTCGATAGTACAGTACAGCCCATGGATTATCTTGGTTTTGACGTCTGCAGGTGTTTTATTACTAAACATCTGGTCATACCATTGAACTCCCCATCTTTCGATGATTCGAGCGGTACAGTACTGGACAATCCACCCTCTGCAGTGCAATTGACGTGGACACGGTTTTGGCTCTATCACCATCACCCATCTAAACCTAACTATACTACGGTTGATGCACGATTTCAGAGACCATGATATCTCCAAATATTGTAAGACAGGTGGTATTTCTGACTGCGTATTTGTTGGTAAACAGACCGCCTTGTACATTTAGACACACTTTTTATCTCCATCAGAAACAGGTAACACCAATTTTGCACCCCTAAGGGACTTTTCATCTTAACTATTACCAAGTAAATTTTTTAACCGTGAGACAGAAATCACGGAAACTGTTTGTACACCTGGATACAGCACGAAAGATACGAGAATCCTGAAGAGATTGACAGTTAACCTGAGAGCTCTGATTACATCAATCCATAACAGTCTCAGCTGTTGCTCTTGGACTGAATCAGTTCAGACTAGGTCACAGGTCTCTTTCGTGGCATCTAGTTAGAGGTTTAGAAAACTGATCGTGCTTCAAAAAGTGAAGAACTAGGACCACCGTTTTTCACGACTCTTCGTTGTCGCTCCTGATGGACTCTTTCCAACAGCTCTTCGTCTGGCTCATGATTCACCCCACTCTCGCTTATACACCAACCCATCAACGTGCACAAGAGCATGCATAACCGAGTCTTCAACATCAGCCACAAACACGCCCAGAGATCGATCTGGCAGACGAAGCCAGAGACAGTGACCTTGTCAATGCTCAGCCTTGTGATTCAGACACGAGTGCCCCTCTGACAGTCTACATCAGCACCCCAAGCATCTTACATTACTTGTACTGTGCTTGTACTGGGTCCACGGCTGGAGAGTCAAATCTTCCTCAGTCTGACACGAAACACGATACGTAAGACATACTCCACAAGTGACTCACTTTACACACGCTCCAACCCGTGACAACTGTACATATCTGACTGTACAATGTTTGTTGTGCGTCGAGTCTCATGTGTTTGAGGGCTAGCTCCGACGCCCACAATTCCAGAGTTACAGGGATGTTTGTGGGACTACATGTAGAAGTATGGGCAGGTGGTTTCTGACACATTCTTGTGGTGAAGACGACTTTCTGTGGTGGAGACGATTTCCTGTGGTGAAGACGACTTTGCTGTTCACTCTACAATAAGAGGTGCCCGTACCAACCCATCTAATGGCTGAAGTCTTCTACTGTCTTCTCCTTAACAATACTTCTCCACTCACTTAACCAACTACTAACTCTATTTATGTCTCCCTCCTCCCAACCACTTAAGACTGTCTCAGATTCGACTAAGATTCTGGTCTAGTGCTACAATCTACAGGGGTGGTTTGAATTTTGAATCAGGGGTTGTTTGGACTAACCAGGCGCTGACGACGGCCTAACGATGTTGACGACGGCCTAACTGATGACGTGGTCATGCTATCAGTCTAGTTAGTCAATGTCTCGCTCCATAGCAACGGCTATTGTTACTAGTAGTACAAACAGAGCTACTGGTATCTACGGCACTGCAACCAACATTCTAGGGACTAGGCCATCGGAGACAGCCTCCGACTCACGTGACCGGAAACCCTTCTTGTCGCTGCTGACGTACATATCTGGTACGATTACTTAAAGCTCCTCGTTAAACCTTTACAATACAACTCTACAACAAAGCTTGACGTGAGACATTGGTTTGAGAGTCAAGGGTGCAAGGGTGGAGAAGAGAACGAGATGTGGGGTTGAAGAGAAGGCAAGACAAGACCAGCATGAGAGCATAGACAAGAACACAGAGACAACGACTACTTGTACAGAACTGCAAATATGAAAACTACCAGAAACAGAGAATCAAGACTACTGGTACGGTACCAAGTATGTTCATACGTCATAGTCCACTCTACCATTCCTGCTAACGCGTCTTACAGAGTAGGCTAACGCAGGTGGACGTTAGAATGTATAGATCAAAGTAGATGATGGTCGTGAGCGGTTTTAGTCGGTTTAGTCGGATACAGGGTGTCCAAGGTGCATATCCATAGATGGTAATGGAGTCCATGTAGCCCATATACCACCGCCCCTGATAACCAGGAGACCGTGCCTGACATTGAAGATCTCCTAAGGGGGAGACTGTGATGAGCACTTGTATGATCTACAGCCGGGCGCAGAACCAGTACGGACACAGAACCCGATCTCCAATACGGACACAGAACCGGTCGCCCAGAAACAGACACAGAACCCGGTTGCATCACTATCGCCCCTCCCGCTCACTCCACCCTCACCCTCACCCTTGTTCTTGTTCCACGGCTACGGCGTATTTGCCAAAAGTCGTGTCGTATGCAGAGTCTGCATCTCCAGGCAATATCTGCATCTCCACAAGGTTATTGCTGCTTAGAGTGTGGAAATAGAGTTCAACGGGATTGTAGTGGATTTGCACAGTGCGAGAAAACAGGTGTTGGATGTTTTGGGGGCGTGTAAAAAGCGTGTATTTACGGGCAATCAACTACGGAAAATAGATATATGAAATAAAATCCATAGGTCCGCTAACAAAAACACGCTGAACCACACCCCCAGCAACCGTCAAGACTTCCGCATTGGGAAAAGCTTAAACTCCCCAGCCATTCCTCCCAAAACCTTAATCGACCTCTTCGTCCTCCCACCCAAAAGAGGCACGCAACTTCCAATAAAGGAGAGTCCAGGAATGGTGGAATGTGTCACTGGATGGGGGCACGGGAAAACAGCAGTCTAAGGGATATATTCTTGTTCCCAGAATATCCTGGATCACCCCAAAAACCCCTATCTAATTCCCTCGAATTTCCGCGAATTAATTCCCATTAAATTTCGAATTTCGACATTATTTTTCATCTCCCACAATAAACTCCACGACCTCTCATGTCGTCGAATTTTGGAAGCTGGATTTCCACAACTGGGAACATTTTAAGGTTCCAATATGCACTGTACAATGGTGCACATTGTTGGAGGTAGATAGTCGGTGTAACTTGGGTTGTAGGGGAGGTATCAACAAGGTGAGAGCTTAGATGTACTCCCCTAATCTCGGTGACTCGATATATGCCCTTAAATCTCCAAAACCCCACCTCCATCACCACTCTATCTCCCCTACCAATAAACACCTCAAAACTCAATGCAACATAAACGCCGGCTAAGGTACGTTGCCCAACAACCACCCAAGGGGTAGTGTAGATTCCTACGCACCGGACCGACGTGTGGCGTGTGTGGGGGTTAGGCGGAATGTCTGTTTGGGTTTGAGGTATGGTGGATGGCGGTTGGGGAATTGTGACTAAAAAGAACGGTTGTGGTTGGAATAAATGAGTAAAAGTGGTACAGAAATGATCCCCAAATCTCGCTCTATTTATGGCACATTTTGGCTTCTTTTTCCGACCATTATGGGCGTTTTTTTTTTCTTTTTTCACGCCAATTTCAGCTAAAATATCAACCTATAATTCCACCATTAAATTCAAATTCAGCGTAATTCAAAATAAATCAAATCAAATCAACAACACCTCCTCGTCACTCCTGTACCACTCCATTGCTCACCTCCCTCGCCGTCTCGCTTATCGCTCACGTGACGTCCGCGCCAAGCCCAAAGTTGCGCATTCTCCGTTGTTCAGGGGTTGGTGGTATGACGTTTAGGATGCAGGTGGACTGGTTCGAGTTTGCCCACGACATTGGCCGTCTTGTCCCCGAGGTGACGAGGTAACCAGGCAACGACATCAGCTATGTAATGGGCACCACATGAGCTATGTGGTGACCACAAGACTTATGTAATGCCCACCACACAACTCATGTCGTGCCCACCACATAACCCATGTAATGCCCACAACATCGGCTCTGTCGTTACTCCTCTCAAATCACATGTCTGACCACCTTTCACTCTCCTCCATCTCTCCCCACGATCTACGTTTAGATTCGCGCTCTCGTTTCTTTTTGATCGACATTTTTCCCCGTACTGTACCAAATCTAACATAGCAACCAGCCGTTTCAGGTTGTGGAAATCGCACAAGGGTTAGGGTAGCGATTAGATACTGTCTACGATCAGTCACATCTCCAACCCTGACCCTCTACGTCATTTTGTGGGCTTTTTTACGACGTCTCAAATTGTCCCTTAAAAAAGAGCAGTATTTTTATGAAACAGGTTTTGAGATGTGAGGTATTCAGGGTTAGGGTTTTCGTGGAACCCTCGCCCGCGCCATCTCTCGTCGGTTGTCAGGGTTAGGGTTGGGAATCTGGAGTAGGAGTTTTTGCTGAAAATGTACAGCATCTAGAATCTCAGATATAACTGGAAAACGCAATTGAGATATATCATTTTGTTCGTCTCAGTCACGTGATCAAAACTACGCTTTCCAAATTTCATTATCTCCTTTGGTCACCATTTTGTACCCCCTTTTAAACGTGCGGGGACACAACGTTCATACAGTGTTGCAAGGTATGTCTTGGAGGCTTTGTAGGGGTCTAGAAAGGTGGGTATTTGTGTGGACAGTTTTTTTAGAGGGTTAGGTATGTGAAGGGAGAGGGTGAGGGTTGGTGGTGAGGGTGGTTGGTGGTAAGGGTTGGTGGTAAGGGTAAGGGGCTGTGTTAGGAGAGAAGGGTAGATTGTTTAGGGCATTGGACGGTATTACACGATTACACGACTGGTGTAATCTCGTCAGATTGCTGTCAGACGATGTATGTCTGTCTCTTGGTTTTGTTTTTGCGTTATTTAGAGTTTGCCTTTGTGTTTCTAAAGATGGAGGCTAAGCTGGAGGCTCTTTGTGTGTCTTGGGAGAATGCGAAACGTTAAATATTGGCGTGAAACGTGGAGGTTAAAGTGGTCGTGTTTAGTTTGAGTTTTGTGTTGGAGGGGGGAGGGATTTGGAGGGTGTTAAGAAAATCGGGCAATATTTCTGATTTGATGAGGGTGTAGCTCTGTGTCTGTAGAGCAAGAATATCTAGTTAGATTTGGCACACCCATTTTACCCGACTTACTACACCTCTTTTCCCACCACCGCTTTAAACTCTGATGCAGCTAAGCCAGACAAGCACAATTCTGCATTCCACACCTCCTTGCATGGAGGGCATCTTACCTTTGGCATGTTGCACAAGCTGTTTATATATACAGCTGTAGGGACCCCAGTCTGGTTCTGTGGTTCTCACTTCAGTCGTCCTCGCCTCGCTTTTCATTTTAACTGAGCAATCAGTAGTCATTCATTTGGCGTGCGTGTATCATTCATTCTTTCACTACCAGTACACGACCAGTTACACAGATACAACCGTTGTTACACAAACAGAACAGTTGCACAAACAGAACAGCTACACAAACACAACAGTTCAGCGACAGTTCTACAGCTTCAACAGTTCAACTAACAACGACAGTTACTTACGGTATTACTTACGACATTACTTACGACAGCTTCAACAGTTTAACAACTCCAGCAGTCAGTCTTATTACCCACAAGTCTCTGTAACCCACGACATACCCCGTCACCCCATCACCCACCCCACCCCATCACCGTTTTTTGTTTATCATCATGTCCAACAACCTAGCATCACTAATCAACGAAGAGCTGCAGCGGGCTACCCCTACCCCTGCCCAGCGACTCAATCTCATCGAACAGGCCATTTCTCGCCGGGTCGAGGCCGAGTACAAAGACGACATTATCGCCCACATGGCCACCATGCAACAACAAACTCTTCCCGAGGCGTCCATGATGGATCTGCAGCCCGAGCTCGAATGGCATATGCGTCCTTACCTCCTGGACTTCATTGTCGAGACCCACGTGACCCTTCGTCTCCAGCCACAGACTCTGTTTCTCGCCATCAATCTCATTGATCGATACTGCTCCAAGCGAGTGGTGTACAAGAAACACTACCAGCTGGTGGGATGTACCTGTTTGTGGATTGCGGCCAAGTACGAGGACAAAAAGAGCCGAGTTCCCACCATCTCCGATCTCAAACACATGTGCTGTGGCGCCTACGAAGAAGACATGTTCTGCCAGATGGAGGGCCATGTGCTCAACACTCTGGAATGGACCGTGGGCCACCCCACCACAGATTCATACCTGGATCTGTTTCTGGGCCCCGAGAGCCAGCAGGTGACACAAACCATCAGACACGTGTCTCGTTACCTGTGTGAGATTGCGCTGTATCCGCGAACGTTCTTCTCCTTCGCCCCCAGCCTCGTTGCCTCTTGTGCCCGAACCCTGGCCTACCACATTCTCGGCATCCCCTGCCCCAACCCCAACATGCACTCGGCCATCTACCCTTCTTCTGCTGGAGGCAACTCTGCCGAGATGCACTGTCTGTCGACCCTGGCCCAACACATGCAGCAGCCCTCGCGAGCGGTCCAAAAGAAGTACTCCCGACAGTCGTACTGTAACGCCGCCCAGATTGTGCAGAGCTTTGTGACCCAGGCCGCCGCCAACTCCAACAACTCGCTTGGCAACCCCGCGGCCATCCCCAACCCGGCCACACCTCCCCCCACGCTGTCGGCGCCCCATTCTCCTGCATCTTCCATCCACACCACCTTCTCCGAGGCCAGCACCCCGTCGTCGGCGTACTTCCCCATGAGCCAGCAAAACTCGCCGGCCAACGTCAAGCAGCATTTCTCGCCTCAGGTTTACTCCATGAGTAACCTGAGCAACGTGAGTGTTAACTATAGGTGAACAACCCGGTAGTTCAACACTTACACCAACGGACCTATTCGTTTAGCGTCCTCCACAAACAACACACACTGAGCAGACACTTATACTGACACCAAGTTCAATCTGCTGTCAGTCGCACTAACTCTAATTCTCTACAGCTCTTCTTCGGTGCTGCTATCTATTGTATTCGCAAGAATACCGGGACATCCCATTAATGACCTTTTGCATAAGTCATTCACTAACCAAATAAACACGTGATATGAGATCAGGACCGTAAGCTGTAGTTGTGGTTGTAGTTGTAGATGTTTATGAACAGTGCTTTTGTCACGACTATAGTGCGATGTTATGGGTGGTTAGATTTAGAGTTTGAAAATTGAGATTTTGAGAGCTCTTTTCTAGACGCTACAGAGTCGCTACGAGCTCATAAAAGCCACCACCGTAACCGCCTCGACCTCCCGATTACAACGGCACCACTCCCATCCCCCCACGATCACCGCGTTATGTGATATTATCAAGTCTTCGATTTGTGTAGGTTTAAGGTTACCGATATGTCTGTTTGCGTCCACGCCAAAGACGACTTCGGAATAAGTCTTGTTATCAGCCGGAATCAGGCATAAATGGGTCCCTATACATTCCCCGGTGTTCGTGAACGGCGATTGGGTTTGTGGGATCTGTTTTGAGAGTGTTTTGAAGTCACGTGAGGCGATGAGAGGGTTATGTTGGGGTGTCGGTGATTTGGGTGATTTGGGAGACTAGCGTTAAAGCGGTTTAGAGAGGTTTAAGAGGTTAGTAAAAGATGATAAATGAAGAGTCTAAGGTCTAGAGAATGTGGCTGTGACTTTGTTTGAGAGATTTGGGCTATTATTGGGGTTTTGGAGAGACTGCAACTACAGCGTGTTGTAGAACTCCACACTACTTGTACATACCCTGCCAGCGTATAGGTATTCGAAAAGTTGACCTGTGACCTCCTCTGAGTCATTTAATTCCACATCCTCCGTTTCAGGGTCTTTTTTGCAACGCGCTAGCTTCTTAAACACGCCCCCCCTCTTTTCGCTTACTCCTGTCTTGTATTCGCAGAAACGCCCCTCGACTGCACTGTATGATTGCAATATCCATTATTACGAGATACAGTGTGTCCATAATTATGTGTATGGACCGAGTTGCTCCGCTTGCCAGTTAATTCTGTGCTTTTTGCTCTCCTTGTATTACATCTTAGACTGTATAGAGGTATACATGCGGTTCATAGCGGAATCCTTTCAACTCGGTCTTTTTCGATCGACCCACTTTGAGAAGCTGACCAACATCTAGATCTGGCCGGCTACAACCCCGATATCCACTTTTGCACCCCAAATCAGCTTCTTTACGCCGTCAAACGTCATTTGTCAGACGTCAGCTATCTGACACTGTGGACTATATTTATCGTGTGTCAGATCAGCGCCAAAATTGTGTTAAAAGACGTCACAGGAATACGTGCTATTTTTGATCCGGATGTCATGCACGTGATCTCAAGGTTACATCCTTTGCCCCATCCATCCATTCTTCCTCCATCCCTCTCATTACGACCCTACGTATACCCTTCTCATCTGACCAAAGGAGAAACAGGCAGCAGTACAACGTTCCATGACCCCCATTAGCGCCCACACTAGCGTGATACGGTGGGCTAGCGTGAGGGGTGAAATTTGGCGAGGCCGTATTATTCCACCAATGATCGCGCTTACGATAGACTTGAGGATAGCTAGTCGGTACAACTGTTTTGTTAGTGGGCTTGATGGGGGGCTGGAGCTACTGTACTGAAATAGTGTGGGGTGATTTACGAGGTTTGTGAGGTTGGGGAGTAAGTGTGGTGCTTAGTTAAGGATCGTGTGGGCCGTGTGGGCCGTGTACGAGCCGTCCTGTCAACTTCCCCCGTCACTTTTCAATTTTTATCGATTTTCCCCCATTTCCCGTTGCGTGGTGGCTGCATCACGGATGATAATTTTCCACCTCCTCAACAGCGATAATATTCCCCCCCCTATTCGCTTGCACAGGCCATCCAACAGACGCACGCCTCCGCAGAAAATACTCGTCCGTCTGCCGGGGCCTGTTAGGGGTCGTACGGCATTTTCGTCATATTTTTTTTGCACCTATTTTCATTCAGGGGTCAGGGAGATGAGTTAGGGGGGTGGTAGAGAGGGTAGATGTGGAATAATCGAGGATGAATTGAGAAATATTCCGATTTGTGAATTTGAACCTGTGGATGGATTCTACGAGCGATGGTAATCCCTGTCAACGATTATTCAGCAATAAAACGGCCAATATTGGAGATTTAGAAGACGCACTAAGAACTGGACCATTGGTTCATCGTGCAGGTGGTCCAAAGTCTAACGTGAACAATCAGTCTGAAGAGAAGAAGACCTCAGAGTCGTCAGATTTGGACAGAAATGGACCAAATCTGTACTGTCGGGAGCTGAGATTGCGGTGACCATTTTCATATTCTTATCTTAACGATACCTCCATTTTTACACCACTTACAACGATGTTCAGTGCTGCCCATCCATGCAGCTCACTTTGCCTTTCGCTGCATTCTCACATTCCACAGATTGCCCCCCCGTTACCAATAGTGCGATACAGAGCGTGTTTGAGTTCAAAGGGTACAAAGTGTACAGTGTGTGCACGTCACGTGAGATTGACTTTTCACGCCATGCACCTTTGCCACGTGATGGATCAGATGCCCGGGTTTTTGTAGCGGTCCTTGGACTGGAGCTACTGCCAATATTATTGACGCTGGAGCCATATTATCCACTTGGAGTTTTTTCAGTTCGGCTCATTTGACCCCAACTGTAATTTTAGCCAGAGAGCTTTGTCTGGGGCAGATATAATATCCGCATATTATGTAACAGGATTTGCTTTTTCGAGGTGGTGATTGGAGATGTTTGGGGGGGTATAACGTCCAAAAGTAGTATGGCAACATGTGGAATAAAGGGTATGTTTTTGCTCAGCATCGTCAGCAGATTCGAATGGTATCATAAAATACACCTCCATCAATACTAATATGTGGAGATAAATGGCTCGTCCTCAGACTAGGCTTTTTGCTCAAATGTGCTTTTTGCTCTGTGCTTTTGGCAGCCCTTTTTCTGCCACTCGCTTAACCCACATATTATGATGCAATCTCGTTTCAGACTCTAACGGCGTGGGTCCATTTTTCACCGAATTTCTTGTTGGGTGCAACAAGGGTCTACAGACACGTGAGAGCGAAGGGAGAAGTCGGAATCGAAGGATTGGCGGTTGGTTGGTTGATGTACAAGAGTTGGTAGCGATCCGGTTGCTGCAAGTGACTTTTCGTGGCAGTATCTTCACCTATACATTACAGACTGGTATAACACTATACACTATACCACCATACCACAATCTACATAGAGTAAGTACCAGACCAGCATCAAATCCAGGAGATTGGATATTTCATATTCTCCATGCTCTGAGGCGGCAGCAATCGGCAGACTCGCGCCAGATATTACAGACCTATTTTTGGACGTGTGGGAAACTCGGGGCTGTTCACGCTGAAACAAATTCTAAATAGCGTTGTCACGTGGAACGAGGGAGGAGGAGTATGAGGGTGTAGATCTGTCGGAAGTGGTCGGATTGACATGGGAGTGAGTTCTTTGTGGTCCCGTGGCTGAGGGGATGACAATGGTACAAAGAACTTCGCACTTTGGTCTCTCCGCCATCTTCTGGAGACTCGTGTTTTGCCCCTCCACTCGCGTGCCATAATAATCTGATCTGACAAATGTCGGGAAATTACCGGTCTAATCACCGCCCCGCTAAGACCGAGAAATAGCGGTGCAACGCCTCTCCACGGCGCTAATGCCGTTGTCGCATGCCAGATCCGAGTCTGAAAAATATGAGATAGCATTTGTAAGCCTGATGGAAGCGATACGAGCTTTTGAGTTGGAGATACAAGAAGTGACCAGAAGAGGTACAAGAGGGAAAGACTGTTTGTGTCTGATCTGGCTGTATGTGATCTGAAGCTGTTTGTGTCGATTAGAAACAGCTCATGCCATCAATCACCTCTGACCTACAATAAATCATCTTCAACACGTCAAACACTCAAGCTAGCGGATACCGTGCTGTAGTCAATGTATCGTAGTATTATGGAGACTCTGTCGCGCACAGGGATGATGGATCTGAGAGATGGTAATATCTGATCTGAAACGAGAGACGTGATCGCGCGACGGATATCTGATAGCGAGCGCGTAGATCAAGCCAATGGGATAGGAGATGTCCACAAGCCTCAGTTCGGGGCCAAGCCAGGAGCGTTTTAGTCAAGATGTAAATGAGGTGATAGATCTGGCCTGATGAGTTGTGGGTAATCGGGTTTCAACTGAAACCATGGAACTTCTACCAGATGGATTGAAGATGGATTGAATACAGCATTTGCTTGTCGAGAACACCCTCATACATAGATCTTAGCAGCACTCCTCTGGTATCTCTTGGACTTGGGCAACAAAACAGAGAAGTACGATATATCGCCCAGTTCTGATCATATCGGGCTGAATTCTTGCAAGCCACCTAGTATGGTCCAATTAACGACATCTATCAAAGCTCAACCCGCTCCGTCCTCTCAAACAGCTTTTCAAGAGGGCTTCAAAACACCACCCCCAGCCGTGCGGCTCGGAAATGTCCCCTACCTTATTTTGAAGTGGAATACAGAGCAGGACGTCTCTTGATGTAGTCACGGTAGCCGAATATAAACTGTACCATTCGAATCAGCGAGTCGCAGTGATCATATTGGTACCAATTATGTCAGAATTGACGCAGAACGAAGAAGGCCTTTTGGTGATATCTAAATGTCTGGCTCGAAGTAGTTACTAAATCCAGTGATCAAACACCAAAGACAACCGAGCCAACTGATTAACGAGTGACCCAATGTACGGAAAAGTCCTGAAGGCTGAATGATCTCGATTATGTTCACAATTCTCGATACGACGGTAGATACTGACTACGATACCCAACCACACGACCACACAAGGCTCACGCACAAACATCACACAGAGGATAATTAATCAATTGTAATTAGAAGTTACGACGAAAATAAGAACCGGGGTTTAGTGTCAGAGACGAGAACACTTCATAGGCAAGAGTTGAGCCTGGAGTGACGGAGACAACAGGCTTGTCTGCTTCTTGCGATACCTGTGTTAATGTAGTAGTGTAGATAGGTCTGCCAGACACAATGCCATTCCGGCCTAACGAAGTCGATCAAGAAGCACAGGCTCTCCAGAGCATCGGGATGATGGCGAGCGCTGACGGTACCCTTTAGAAGGGACCTCATTGACAAGATGGGCATGGTCACAGACAGAGAGGGGGAAGCAGGGATGTACTCACGGTGGTAGGAGGAGCCGAACTGTTGAAGAAGAAGAGAAGAAGAAGAAAGGGGTATGGGGCCTCTATATAGACAGCGGGGTCTACTTGTGTAACTCATGCACTCTTTAATCAAAACAAGCTATCATAACAAATGGATGGTGGGAAGTGTGGCCTAAAAGGCCTAACAATGTGTTTATCCCGACTACAGTACAAAAACGTTCTCTAGGCTATACTCACTGTTCTGGCCCTTTAGTGTGAGATCTACAATCAACTTGGTTAACCGTGTGGTACTCCTACTTACATGTTCTTACAAGCACCCTCCATAAATAATCATTAGACATTAGCTAGACTACCTCCGATACAAACCCACCCAGTTCTTGGCTCATTCCAAAACAATAAAGCCTGGTCCACATCCAGGCGAGCTTTACCTATTCTGGTAGATACTGTGGTATGAGAACACTCTTCTGACTTTCAAGCAGTTGCAACAGTACGCGTACTGTATGATGCAATAATGCTACAAGCACAAGACTGGTACGGGCGTACTCACTGAAGACCCAACTTTCGAATGGTACCACTTTCTCATCTCTAGAGTGACACAGACAGGACTTGGCTTGGTCATTCGCCTTGACTATAGCAACCAGGGAGAAATAGCTAGCTGGTAATCTACGATACTACAATGGCCCGACTGCACAGGGAATAATAGATCACGTAATTACTCACCTCTTCATCAGCATGAACTGTTCTTAAACACGAGCTACAACGGCATGTCACCAGTGGTTCTAGAGCTACTCCTTCACCAAGAGCACTACAAGCTACATCTCCTCTCACTGCTCTGAAACTAACACCTGTGACATGATTCTACACCCCGCTCACTCGCTACACTCTCTAGCGCCACTCTCTGTACCCTCGCACTCGCTACGCTCGCGCTCGTTCGTCACATAAATACATTACTTGAAACTGAGCTTGACCGACAACCGCTTGACCTCAGTCTTCTTTGGCCGAGGGTTGGTTGTGATCTTAAAGCCCGGTCTCACCGAATACTTGACTTTGGGGTTATGCTTGGACACCACCACAATCTCCGACTTTTGAGCCTGCTCCTTGAGCCGCTTGCTCTTAATGGCAGGCAACACCACTGTTCGCTCCGGCGCAGGAATGTTGGACTCGACCCGGAACGCCACAGAGCTTCCAGACGAGTAATCCACGCCCAGCTTGACCAGACTGGGGGTCGCCAGCTTCACCTTGAACGCGTCCACAGGTACAAACAGCACCTGACACACATCCAGAAGCTGCGACTTGGCCTCCAGACTGTGGTAAGGACTTCGCAGCGAGTCCCACAGCTCTGTTTGCAGACTCGTGTCTTGCCGGAGCATATCCCGAAGAATGTCTGCAGCTCCCAGCAATGACGTTCGAGCCATCTGCACCTTTCGAGCCTCCATTGCTGCCTGTGTACCATCATCCACAATCATACCATCATTGTCATCAGCATGATTGTCAGCAGACATGTCACCCTTGATTGCCAGGGTGCCGAGATACCGTGCAAACAGGTCGATGATCCCGTTTCTGACCCGCGCCGAATCGTCCAGAGCAGCCGAGGCAAACACATAATGCATAATGTAATGGTTTCGAAGACCACCAATATGCAACATGGCCTCGAAAGCCGCCAGACGAACCTCCGAAGAGTTCACAGAACGTGTGAACTGGATGAGATCCTGCAATTTGGCGGCAAATAGACCCTTGAGAAAGAGCCGCTTCTTGGCCTCCAATGCAGCCACAGTCACCACGTTCTGATACGAAGGGATCCAGGTATCAAGACGTCCACACCGATCAATCTCGTTGACGGCTCGAGCGGCAAACTCCCGTGTAGTCTCGTCATTACTATCTGAAGAGCACAAAACGTCGGCCAAAAACGTAATCAAATCAGACAAGTAAAACGAGTCACTCATGGAATTGGTGGAGTTCTCATTGTAAGCCAAAATGTCGAGAATCAGCGACCGAATCTCCTGAGGAGACTCTCCATCGCCGTTTCTAATCTGAGAAAACGCCCGAGTGATGGCCTTTTGCACGAAATAAGTGGGAAAGTCCGAAAAGTCGTTAGATCGAGGAATGGACGAGTTGGGGAAACAAAACAAACTCTGGAAGGCCTTCAACAAATGCGTCTGGCCAATGTAAGACGTTTCTGAAACCGCCATCTTCACCAACCCAAGAGCTGCAGCCACCCGAACTCCATAGTAGTACCGCCGATCAATCAATGTACGCAACAGGATCGTTGAATACACCTTGGAGGGCCGTGAATCGGCGAAAAACTGCACAGACTCATACTGAGCAACCACATCTCGATCCTGCTGAAGCTGAGAGGCGTACATGTAATCGGGCTGATTAACGTGAATCTTACAAATCCACTCGAAATCAGCATCGATTCGAAGCCACTCAAACGCCTCGTTGGACATGCGCATCTCCTCATCCTTGCCCCACTCACTGAGCTCCCATTCTTCCAGCTCAGCGTCGGTCTGAAGAACATCTCCAAGACACGAAATGACAACTCCAACCTCATCCTCCTCATTGTTGTTGTTGTTGTTGTTGTTGGAGGTAGAAGCTGCAGTAGGAGGAGGAGCCGCAGCAGCTGCAGCATTGGCAGCCTCCACCTCCTTCTTGTTCCTCTTCAACCGCTTGTACTTTGTGTTGTACTGAATATCCAGCTTGGTGAAGATGTGCTTGATATCCACCACATGCTCATAGGGAGTACCATCAGCCTCGTGGATACGAATGGTGATGGGGCCCGTGAAAAGCGGCGTTTTGGGTCCTCCTTCCTCCTCGTCCTCCTGATCCACTCCCTGTTCACTGCGAATCACGTCTCCAATAAATGTATCCTCCACGGGCTGCTTTTCCCCACTCTTGTCAGTCTGGGTCTGTCGAATACCCATCTCAATGAACATTCGCTTCTTGTTGAACCGCTGAGTCACCTGCAACACGGGCACTCCACACGAATACACCCACTGGTCAAAAAACTCGTCCAGCTTGCAATGCGAAACACGTTCACACAGCTTGTAAAAGTGATTTGTGCCCAGAGCGTTGTTCACCAGGTCTCCAGACAGAGACTGCAGAAAGATTCGAGGAATGACTCGTGAAAGACCAAAAGTCTTGTCGATTTTCGTCATTCGACGATCCAGAATGAACAAGACTCCGGGAGCCTTCAAGTTGATGAAACTGAGATCCTTGGGAAACAAGGGGAAACGGAAATGCGGCTTGGCGAGCGGTGGCCGACCCACATCCTCGTCACAAATCGTCTCCGCCAGACGCTTGAACCGGTATCGGTACTCGTTGTTGCCCATGAGACGTTTCATGAACAGAGCAGCCATATAAATAGCCAGACCCTGGGTGAGCCACGTGTCCTTCCAGGTACGTGGGACAATGTTGACACCACACCACTGGGTTGTAAGAGCAACTGTAAGTGCTTCTGTGGACGACAACAAAGGATCCACCACATCTGGAGGGTAAAGGAAGTCGTCTGAAGCCACACAGAGACCTCCAGAGGCGCCCATCTGTGCCTTTCCGTACTCTGACACAAAAACCACGCTCATAGCATCGAACGGGAACGAACCGTACTCGTTGGTGAGAAACTCAATGGCCTTGTGCAAAAAGACACATGTGTTTGAGGCGTCTGCCACCTGATCGGGAAGAGCAAACACCTTGATGGGGAATCCTGCAGGTGTTCCTCCATCCTCGTCTTCGTCTGTGTCTCTGAAATCGGGAAGAGGAGCCTCCACAAATGGACCTACTGCAAAACCGATATGCTGAGCTGAGACAGGGTTCCATAGAGAGTAAGAGATGGTCTTCTTTGTAGCCTCTGCGTGAGGCAGTTCTTCAACCACAGCAGCTCCGTTTCCAACCACCTCGATTTCAATCTCCATTTCCAAATCAATCTCTTCCTCCTTGTCGTCCTGTTCCTCCTCGTCTTCTCGTTTTGGCGATTTTGCTGAGTCCGTCACATCGTTGTTGTTTTGTTCCTCCTCCTCCTCTACCTCCTTTTCCTCCTCCTTGACACGTGGCGTTTGTCCCTCTGTATCCTCCTCATCCTCCATGTCCACGTCCACATCTGGCTCCTCTTCCTCCACTGTTGCTCCTCCCAGACTGCCCACCGTTCTGGGCACCGTAACCTCAAACTGCCACGTGCATCGAGACCACAGACCGTCCACACATGGCAGCCAGTGACTCGTGGCAGCTCCTATAGGCGCGTGGGTTGTGTATGCGTGCCAAAAGGACTTTTTGAGTCGTGATCCATGCCCTCCCACGAACGTGACACCGGTTCTGGGATCTCTGACCACAAATGAAATGGTGACAATCAAAGGAGCATAGACTCCCACGGCCTCCTCGTCTGCTGCCGGTCCGGTTTCTCGTGACGTGTCCTGATAACTCACTTTGACTCCTCGAGGCAGGTTGACCTCCAGCTCGCCCTCCAACACCTCTTTGTGGGCGTGATCAATGTACTTGCGGTAGAGATGATGCTGATGGACGTCTGAGACGGTGCGCGAGTCCGAAAAGGCCTCGTAGCCACTGGCGTCGTGATGTGTAAACGTGGCCTTTTTGCCGTTGACCAAAACGGACTTGATCTGGGCCTGGCGACAGTCAAAGCGAAACTGCCGTATCGACAGGTCTGAGGGCACAATCGTGATTTCGGTCGTGCCACGTAGCACCTTTTCCCCGAGATCCACGTCCAGCGACACCTTCTGGTGCGCCACATTGAATCCCCGCGACATGCTGTGTAGTGTGTATGTGTCGTTTGCTTTGTGTCTCTTGTGGCGTCACAAACAAAGTGGTGATGGTGTGCAATAAAAGGTGCATAAGGTTTGGAGTTTGGGGGAAGAGTGAAAAACCGAGTAGATGGAGGTGTAGAAGTGTGGGAAGCTGATTAATCAACTAAGCTGAGTTTACTGATTATAACAGTCAAGTCTATCTCTCGCTAGCATGTCTGTAGCGTGAGTTGAATGTTGTTGTTCTGAAACCTCCCCTCTAAGTAAGCTTCCAGTAGTGAGTCAACTAGAACTGAAACTCTACTTCATAAAACGGTGAGATCCAGAACCCCAGAAAATTACAAAGCTACACTCATCACAGACGTCTGAAGACTTGAAGTCCTTCCATTAACCTCCTCAAACAATGCATTACCTTTTATACAACCCTGGTCCAATCTCTATGACTCATTCTTGAACCCCTTGAAGTACTTGACTCGGAAATCCTCAGCCTTACCTCCCTCAGTCTTTCTCAACTCGCCCTTATCTTCTCCGGCCTTTCGTCTTCTGTACACAAGACATCGCCGAGACCATTGGTTAAAGTCCTGCACACAGTTGCAGATGAGCTCCAGATCTTCATGAAGAGGAATCTCGGCGTCTGTGTAATCCTGATTAGCTGTAGGCATCCAAAAGGCCAGCCGTCCGTCTTCAACAAGTCTCTCAGCAGAGAAACTCAACAGGGCGTCCATCATCTTTCCAAACTCAAACGGTTTCTTGGGGGGAATGTAATCTCGACGAGTATGAGCCAGTTGACCTTCCACCATGGTTGTTTCCAGATGCTTCTTCTTCTCCAGATCCTCGTCTCTTACTCCCAGAACCTTGAGACCTTCTCTGACTCCGTAGGGAGGATCACAGACAATGGAATCGAACTTAAGTCCCTTTCTGAACGAGTTGTTGGTAAAATCAACTGCCAAAACATCCAACAGTCGGTTCACAGAATTGTACTGCTTGAAGTTGGCAGGAATATCACATCCCTTACCCTTACCTCTGATCATTCGCACGTCAATGTCGGAACCCACAGTGAGAGCTCCAAAGGCAGCTGCTGCCACCAGAAACGATCCAGTACCAGCAAAGGGATCGTACATGAGTCCATTCTTCTTCACATGGGCCAAATTGCACGTCAAAAGCGACAATTCGGCGTCAAATGACGTGGTGCCAATGTATTTTCGTTTCTTCAGGTCATAAGTGTCCATGGCACTTCTGTTGGAGTTGGCAATGTGTCGTCCAAAGAAAATGCGTTCTGGGGTAGGTTCCGGGTTCTGTCCAATGACTCTGTAGTCCTCCAGAATGGTGAACACGTGATCTGGCGACTTCATCTTGATCTTGCCCTTGAACTCCATGTATGAGAATCCCTCCACCATTTTGATGAACTCTTCCTTGTGTTTGGAAGACTGGTATCCGATGATTTCAAACTTGAACGAGTCTGTGGCATATTTGGGCCATAACTCGCTGGTCTGGGCCTTGATTTGCTCGTGGAGTTCCTCCATGGACGCAGCAGGGCCGCCCCAGAGCTCGTAGATGGACTTGGCGAGCACAGATCGTCGGATCAGACGTTTGGCAGCCTCGTCATCCTCCAGATCAACAATCATGAAGGGAGAAGACTCGTCATGGAACGACAAGTCGACGGAAACGTTTTCGAGCTGTGCCAGGGCGGTGAGTTCGGCCAGCCGAAACTGCATGTGCGTTTGCGACAGCAACAGCAGGTATTTCATGGTGTCTGAGGTGGGTGTTTAGATTGTTCGGTTAGGAGATGCGTTATCGAAATCTTTTTAGACTTTCAGCCTTTACTGAGTTAAACAAGTGAACGCGACTGGGAATTGAACACACACCCACTAAGCCCCGGATAAGGTTCAGTCGATAAACTTCCACGTCGTTATGGGTAAGGGCATATAAAGTGCAACATGCCTTTATTCGACTCAACATCACATCGCTTCTTCCCCCATCACACACTACATAGCGACTAGTTAGTTAACATGTCTGGACTCGACGACGACGACGATTTTCTCAACGATATCTAGTGAGTACACTGCAAGCACACGTGACCGGCAACGTGATACACAGATAGCTATTTAGAGTATCTAGGTGGATATATGAGTGGGTGGGGACTTTTGTGATTGGTTCGATGGAGATCGGTGATTGGTGGTTCAGTTCAGCTCGGTCACAGTCTAGATATATGGTATTAGTGTGGAAGAATGGAGCAACATTGGGCGATCGGAGATTCGGGTGACATTTGATCTGTCATGTTGGAGATGAGGTGATGAGAGGTCAGGTGTTGAGTGGTCAGACAAGGTGAACAAACGATCGCACGGACAAGGACTGTCGGTTGATCGGTCAGGTGGGCGATGGTGGTACGACAGTCATATTCGCTGAGCTGGACACATCCCTGGGAGACCGTCAAGTGAAGGGGGCATGTTTTCTGTCATTACATCAGCTCATTCTTCCAGCTACTAGCATCCTTTCATCCACTCTCAGAATCATCTCCGTTCTGACTGCATTGGAGTTGTTACTGTCGCTTCCGAGAGCAGCTGTTTTGGGGTTGTGCCACGCAGGACTCCATTATCATGACCAGGTCGCCGATGTCTGGCGAGGATTTGCTAGGTAAGTTTAAAGTGCCGAGGTAGGATTTCTGAAGAGAGGTTGGGACAAGACTCTGATTCCATGGAGCTCCTTAAAGAAAAGGCTATCCTGTGCCACCTCCGTTAGGGACCTTTTCCCAATGGTCCTCGACTATCAACATACTAGGTAAACCATAGCTTTGTTCAAAGGGGCCTCCAGTCTTCTTTCCAGTCTCTCTTTAACCACGGCACTTTCCATTTTCACAGCCAGCGCTTCAGAACGCAAATCCCCCTCCCCTTTTCTCCTCCAACATATACCTTCCATTCTATACCCTAGCTAGAGCATTAGTTTACCCATGGCGAGCACTCCAGCTCGAACATCCAGCAATATCTCCATGAGCAGGTAAAGGGAAGTCCACGACTGGAATCTAGGTCTTAGACAATGGTGAACTCCGATAACTGGCGGTGACTAGCTCATATCCAGAGTTAGAAAGCTGTGAATGATGATCATTACTAGCCCTGAGCAAGTTGTCAGAAGAAGCCGTCTGGACAGCAGCTGGAGCCCTTTTGGCTGACCGAATAACGAAAGCTGTTCGGTGGTGTCCCAGCTGTCTGTCTGAGTCTAATAGCTACTATCTATTTGGCTGAAGAGACATGCTTCTTCTGATATTCACTCGTCTAGGAAACAGAGAGGTAGCTTCGATTGGCACTGTAGGAGAGTGGGTCAGTCCCCCTAGCTCTCTGATCAAGAGGCCATTAGTTCAGAAGTCAGCTCTAGTCTCTTGTCGATTGCTTCTGTCTACCCACCGTTGCTCCAAGAGTGTTCTTCTCATGCCTATCATTGTCACCCATCGTTGCCCAAGGTCTCTGGTTGTCTTTTCTAGGGACTTGCCACCCACGGTCTCTAGCATATGTTCTGAAGAATGGCACTCGGACCTAGTCTTCGTCGCACGACCTCGCTCTCAGCTGCTGTCCACTTATGAACTACGCCTCTAGCTTCTGGCCTAAGACTGGTTACCAGGTCGTACAGCTCATAGGATGTCTGATCTAGCAAGCTGTTTTGAGACTGGTCACTTAGATTCATGGCCCCTGTGATCTGTCTGACTCCGGCACTAGCTTTTAATTGCCCACGAATTACCAACAGGATGTTGTCCGTTCGTAACCCTTGGCCTCTAGCTTCTGTTTTGAGATAGGTCACTCGGACCTACGGCCCTCGTTCTCAGTTGTTGTCCGTTCGTGACCTTCGGCCACTCTCTTCCTTACTAACCCAGCGCCGAGGATAAACCTGTCAAGGTAGAGCCCAAGACTGAGGAGTCTATCCCTACTCCCTCAGATCCTCCCTCTGCCCCTGCAGCCTCCTCTACTCCTGCTGATCCTCGTCTTCAGGCTGCCCCCACAGCTCCTATTGCTTCTATCCCTACTGCCCCAGCTTCTGCCCCTGCTGCTCCCTCAGCTCCTCCTTCAGCACCTCCTTCAGCCCCCTCCATCCCTCCGGAGATGGCTGCTGCTGTGGCTGCTGCGATGCCTGGTCCTAACGGCGATCTGGTCTACCGATCTGACGGAAACGCCGCTCTGGGCAACATTGTCATTCCTCCCAAGGACGAGGGCAAAATGTTCATTGGAGGTCTCAACTGGGAAACCACAGACGAGTCGCTGACAAACTACTTTGCGCAGTTTGGAGAGGTGCTGGAATGTACTGTGATGAGAGACCATTTCTCGGGCAAGTCTCGAGGCTTTGGATTTCTCACCTTCAGAGACCCCAAGTGTGTCAATGCTGTCATGGCCAAGGAACATTACCTTGATGGAAAGATCATTGATCCAAAGAGAGCTATCCCCCGAGAAGAGCAGGATAAGACCAGTAAGATTTTTGTCGGTGGAGTCGGCTCCGATGTCACTGAAGAAGACTACAAACAGTTCTTTGAGCAGTATGGAACCGTTATTGACGCTCAACTTATGATTGACAAGGACTCTGGACGTCCTCGAGGATTTGGTTTTGTGACTTTTGACTCGGAACAGGCCATGAACACCATTCTTGCCCAGCCTCTTTTGATTCTCAAGGATAAGCCCATTGAGGTCAAGCGAGCCGAAAACCGATCCAAGGGAGCTGGAGCTTCTGCTGTGGCCAATGCTGTTGCCGGTCCCCATGGAGGAGGTAACCATGGTAACAATAACTATGGTGGCCACAACCAGGGTGGTCATGGAGGTCACGGAGGCCATGGAGGTCACAGTGCCGGATCTGATGCCTCTGCCGCTGCCCCCGCCCAAAACTCCTACGGAGGAATGACTCCCCAGGCCATGACTCAATGGTGGCAGCAGTACATGCAGTACATGCAACAGGTGCAGCAGATGCAAGGCGGAGCCGCCGCCGATCCCGAAGCCCAGCAGGCTATGATGGCCCAGATGATGGCCCAGATGCAGCAGCAGGGTGGTCAGCAGGGTGGTCAGCAGGGTCAGCAGCAACAGCCTCAGCAGCAACATCAACAGCAACATCGTGATCACCACCGATCCAGAGATCACAATGACGAGTCTAGTGACGACAATGAGATGCGACGAGTTGATCGGGGCCGAGATGACCGTTCTGGACGTCGAGGACGAGGCTACAACCAGTCCGATCGACGGTCTAGATCTCCCGGAGTTCCTACAGGTCCTAGAGACGGAAGACAACGAGGACGACGACACGGAGGAGGAGGAGGAAGAGGCCGAGATCGACGGGACGGAGGAAGAGCTCCTGGTTACCATCCCTACGGTGGTTCCAGAGATCGACAGCAGGGTCGACGAGATTAGAGAGACGAGATGCTTGCCAAAATAGTTGAATAAATGTTATATATTGATGAGATGACGATAAGAAGGGTACCACTGTACTCGTCGTTCGACGCTGATTCGAATGGTATAATAATTGTACTACTTTCAGTCGTATGTCTGGAGATTGACGCTGTCGTCTGTTCTATAGCTTTGAAACTTATAGACTCTATTGAAAAGAGTCAGAGAGGACGTCTGGGACCCCGGACTGCCTTTATACGTGACTGTCGAAGATGGGAGAACCTAGTCATATGACTTTCAATCACATGACTGCCTTAATAGGAGACTTGCACCATAGTTCAATGCTACTGACATTACCCGCTCGCTCAAAACTGGCCAAAAGTAGTGTCAAAATGAAGAGAAGAGTGAGATCTTTTTAACAAGACTAGTTTTAACTGCGAGGGGATGCTACATCGTCAGGAAAGGCATTTCTTGCTCCCTACCCCAAATTAAGGTGAATTGATATCGTAGCAATTTCCGAACCGCACGGCTGGGGGTGCGGTTTGAGGGCCTTCTGAAAACGTTCTATAGGACTGGAATCAGGCTGAACTTTTGACAGAAGGTATAATCGGATGTTATCACGTGACCCTGTAAATTTTCAGCTCGGTAAAATGAATACAGACCGAGCTGTGGTGCTAGTGTTATGGTGTTGTGTTTAGTGACCCATTGTCAAGTGTAAGATGCATAGATCAAGTAATGTTTGAGTGTCCTAAGTACAAACTTAATCAAACCCCTATCCAGTTAGGTAGTCTAAGTAAAGCAGTTCAGCAAGGTGACACAACACTACAGAGTCCTACCAAAGCACTCTCTGGATGAACACCAACCGCTCCCACTACTTAATTGCACTCGTTGAAAGCTACAGACACAAGAATGAGCACCTCACAGTCAATCTGCTCTCATTTTGAGCAATATTGAACATGATGGGCAAGACGTGATTTGAGTCAAAAGTCCTAAGTAGGCCTGACAGATGGTTGACAAGTTGATTGAATCAATCAACACCAGTTAACCCCAGATCTCAAGCCTGTCGCTGCTAGAGGCTTTCCACATCACGTGACTTCACTGACACCGCCCCTTCACTACTGCTGACTCATCCACCATGCGGCTCAAACTCCGTGCAGTAAGCGAAATGAGGTTTGAGATCAATGTTGGAGGTAAGGTGGAGGACGTGGTTAGGGAGTCATGTGACGTCACGTGATGATGTGGGGGTATCACGTGACCAGGGAGAATACGATGGTTTATTTCACGTGACTAATGACACCGACACTGCCGCTCAAGTCACGTGAATCAACCTCTTCACCCCTTGATTACTCCCATCTAAGGCCATCTTATCAGACAATAAAGTTGCATCATTTTGACTGGTGTATTTGAGGTTTGGAGATGTGGCTAGTATAACTTTTCGGTCACGTGATACGCTGAGTTTTCAATCTTATAAAGGTCTATAAAGGTGTGTTCGTAAACCCCCCTTTTCAAAATTCCAATCCGATCACTGGTTCCTCTTCTACACCCTCCTTACCTCCCACGATAATCACGAATCATGATTGACGCAGACGCATAGTTGTACAGTTTAACTTGATCTTAAACTCACTGCACGAGAACGTACACCACTGCAAGAGGTTCTTCAAACAACTTGTTCGCCGCTTCCTACACCATGTTACGAGCACAACTTCGACCTCGACTGAGAGGAGTGGTTCCACATCGGTTTTTCCGCAGTGGGCCGGTCTTGTTGCAGGGCAAGAACACAAACGAGTCGGACAAACACGATCACAGTATCGAGGGACACAAACATGAACACAAGAGTGATGGACACAAACACGACCATGGCAAGGATGGACACAAACACGACCATGGACACGACCATGACCACAGTCTAATGGGAATGCTCAAGGGACACAATCACAACCATGGCGCGCAGCAAAACCCCATCATTTCGGAACCCAACGGCTGGAAGAACCCGGCAGTTCGAATCACGTGGATCGGACTCTTTTCCAACGTCGGAATGGCCGGAGCCAAGGGTGTCGGAGGCGTGGTGTTCAATTCCCAGGCTCTACTGGCTGACGCAGTACATGCCGTGGGAGACATGGTGGCCGACTTTCTGACTCTGGCTACAGTCTCCATGGCCTCCAAGGACCCCACCAGACGGTACCCTCGAGGCTACGGTAAAGTCGAGGCTATGGGAGCCGTTGGTGTGAGTTCGATTCTGATCCTGGCCGGCGTGGGAATGGCCGTCAACGGCTTTGACGCGATTCTCTCGGCCTTTGATCTGCATCTGCCAAACTTCATGGGTCAGTTTGGACACTCTCACAGCCACGGCGGAGGTCACGTGGACACCAGTGCTGTGACGGATGTGGCTGCAAAGGTGGAGGCTCCCGTGGCCGATATCAACGCCGCTTGGCTCGCAGTCGCTTCTATCGGTATCAAGGAGTGGCTCTATCGAGCTACCATGAAGGTGGCTATTGAGAAGCGATCCAGTGTTCTGGAAGCCAACGCATGGCATCATCGACTCGATTCGCTGACGTCAGTCGTTGCTGCTGTTACCATTGCCGCTGGCCACTTCTTCAACGCCGCCTGGCTCGATCCTCTGGGAGGTCTTCTTGTTTCGTACGCTATTATCAAGGCTGGAATCTCGACTGGAAAGGAGTCCGTCTACCAGCTGATGGACCGGTCTCTGGCTCTGGACGACGAGACCTTTGAGATGGTCCGGGACAAGGCCGAGGACTTCCTTCGGTCCAAGGGTCTGGACTACCGCGTAGAGAACCTGCAGGTGCTTCCTTCTGGTCCCAATCTGTCTGCTTACCTCGACGTTATTGTCAAGAAGAACACTCTGACTCTGCCCGAGGCCAACCAGATTGGCCGGGAGGTCGAGGAGGATCTGATGCGGGAGATTGTGGGCATGAAGTGTGTTGATGTGCATATCAGAGAGGAGGGTGAGAAGTTGCGGGGGATTATCTAAGCCGGTTGAGGTTTTACCAGATGATTCCACGAGAACCAACTATGACAGGAGGTTGACTGTTTTACACGAGCCAGCCACCCACTCATCATTGAATATAGAAAGACAAGCGGGTCAACGATGGACCCAGAGACTGAAAAGTCTGGGGATGTATATAGACGAAGCATAGATGAATGAGATACGATTGAATGTTGGTTGTTGGAGTTGACATTACACATCGGGACAGGTGTGAGCTGGTTAGAGTACCATCAGTCTTGATCGGGATAGTATGTGGCAGACACGTGCTCATCGCAGGATATTATGTAATGGAACTTCCCGCATCGGATGAGGCACGGGTGCCTGTTTCAGAAGGGTACGGTTACAGAATTTGGTGAGGCAGACGATTCTGGATGATTCCCCAATCGAGTAATAATGGAAGATGAGGCCCTGGACGAAAGGGGTAATTGGTTTCAGGTTGATACGGATTGGATGGAGTTGGTGTGGCTGGTGATGGGTTATCCGTGTTGTAGATACTGTCTTTGGTTGAATAGTTATGGCTTAGACAAGCTATACAGAGTGTCAACCAAGAACAATGTAGGATGTAAAGTACTTGTTCAGGTGCTTGTAAACGAGATAGAGACAAGGGAGTGGAAATTGCGGGCTGAACATTGGATATGACACTCTCAAATGGTTTGTGTCGTTTTTGGCAAGTCCACTTTGGGTAATCCTGTTGATTCGGGTGGCTGCATTACACACCCCAAATGTGCATGAAACATGTGATGGTGAGGTTCAAGAGGGGATGTCAAATAGCTGAGACTACCTAATACAGCCTCAATAGGGCCACAAGGGCCACAAACACATTGGATTGCCACTTTGGTCACTTGTTCATGTGGTTCTGAGATTATCTAGCATGTCTTCTGCATGATACGTGAAACACCTAGCTAGAAGGAGTATGATGAGGTCAGAATCGGTATGAGAAGCTGCTTTTGAACAGACAAGGGTTTGGATTGAGTTGGGGGGGGGGGGGGGTGGTAATGGAGCGGAGTGAGCAATGGTAGTTGGATTTGCTTGATAAGAAGAGCTTCTGAGGGTCTTGTAGTTGCTACCTGATACTGTACATACATCTCTCTCTCTCTCTCTGTAATGAGTATACTAACGCCCTCTAAGTGAAACAATTGTCTCCCCACCGCCCACCCATCGTTTCACCCTCTTCCCATCCTGTGGCACGTTTCACAGTCCGCCTTATCCTCCCCCAGTCTGCCTCACTGAACCCCAAACCGCTCACTTCAATGTCCTGCATGAGTATCAGAACACGCTTTAGGATGGATATGTGGCAGCAGAGGAAAAGGTCAAATGGTGTATATAAATGGGTAGATCAGAGACCAGAATGATACAACAGTTCTACAGACACAGACACAAACACAACAGTACAACCAGTACAACTACTCTCTCACACTTCACCACTTCACCACTTCACCTCTCTTGCCACCACCACAACCACTCTCACAATGTCCATTCCTCAAGACCGACTTCC
Organism: Yarrowia galli; assembly: GCA_900519055.1. NCBI lineage: Eukaryota > Fungi > Ascomycota > Dipodascomycetes > Dipodascales > Yarrowia > Yarrowia galli. The sequence goes on from ULGS01000002.1 coordinate 753,699, forward strand.
TTCCGAGCTCATTGATGACTCCGGTTCTCTTAACAAACCTCAGTCTCTGGGAGGCCGATACGCCAGCTGTATTCTTCACGGCAATCAGGTTGCTACTTAGCTTGTTAACTAAACGGCTTACTAAACGGCACAACCTCAACTAACACCAACAAAACTTATGATTTACGACATGACAGAGGGGGGACGTTAAGACACACTGAAACGTATCCAGACGCCTCCAGACACTTCCTGACACCCTACCCCCCCCCCCTCAAACACGAACCTGTACCAATACATTGTATAACACTGAAACTAGACTGACTTTGTAATTATCTATAATTGCTACACCCACGGGAATCGAACTGTATTAGGTTCCGTGTGGCAAACTATTACCAATATGAGATAGCAAGACCTCAAATACCACTTATGGAACCCTGACTAATATGAAACTATGAAAGCCCACCAAAACCATCTCCAGAAACACACTCCAATTCTCAGAATCACCCTACCTCCATCGTAACACAATATAGCTCACAACTCATGCAAAAGACACTCTACCCCCTCCCAACCAAAACCAATCGAATCCCCTGAGGCTCAGCTACAAAATGAGACCAATATCGCCTACTCCATCCCATCGCAATCACCTCCTAAACCACCCCTCCAATCAACCCCTCAAAACAAGGTTCAAGGCGTCTCTTAAATCATCTCGAAATATTCTAGGTTGTCCCAATTGGGCCGTAGCGAGCCGAAATGAAGAAGGTCGGTTAGCAATGTTCCACGAGGGGGCGATCACGTGATCGGGATGGAGTCACGTGATATCGAGGCTCGGGCAACCAAACCGGAAGTCTGACTATTGTCCGATCTTTGATCACGTGACCTGCTTGTACAAAACTTCCGGTTTCATTACCCAATGGGCTCTGCACCGGAAGTATCGGCTTTACGCAAGATTGGATATTCTGTCCAAAGCGATATTTTGGACATTCAAAAAAGCCGCTGTTTGTGTTCCTAATACTCGGAAAGGGGTATCCAAGACCTCCAATCTCTCGCCACCCGAATTTCCCGCTCTCTGAGCCGTTTAGAGACACTCTCTCTCCTTTGTAGAAGGGGGGGGCTGAGTCTCGGAGCATGCTCAGTATGATAGTTACAGTTGGGAGTGCCAATAGTTGGTTTACAGTTGGCCAATGGAGACGCGTGTGATTTATACGTGAATAGGTGTTTGTAGAGCGTCAAAGATGTAACAAAATGTAACGGAAAAATGCGGTAAAATGCTGAATAATCAATGGGAGTCGTGGCTACGCGGAGAATGTCTCGGATCGTCTTTAGCCGCCCTAATACGCCGGTCACACGACTCCTGCGCCTTGTACATGTGCAAAGCATGATGTGGCCATTTCCGAGAAGAGAGGTGGTTTGAGGTGAGGTTGTAGAAAGTCGAGTTTTGGTCTGATCGGAATTCTGAGAATCGTTCTGGAATTATCGCGACGAGAGGATTATAATGATTATTTTCTGATCTTTATACCACCTCTATTGGGCTCTCTAAGTACCCTCATCAAAACCCAACCGTTGAGCCCTTACATTAGTAAAAGTCATCAAGCGCAAACCTTGGAAAAATGTCAAACTCTGAGGCCATCGGATGGCAGATTGCTAGGTGTACAGAATTTGTTGTGGTAGCTGAATCGACAAGATTTCTTACAAGCTGACTAATATCAACGCGGTGGTTTCAATGGTACTACTTTTATTTCTCTAGGACCTCTGGTTCCTCTAATATACACAGTGTTCATAAGTGAATCGAAGATGCATGGCTAAGGAGTCCGATGCTGGGTTCATTTGTGCTCAGATTTGAGTGGGGAAAGTCAAGCAGTAACCATTGCGCCCTCCAGAGTAGGTCTATCATTTCCCCCTGTCCTCATAGGTGTCCTGGTACGAGCTGGGACTAGTTTCTGATGCTCCTCATTTTCACAGGCAATTAAACTTTCTACTTGCACCTTTTTTCTGCATCCCAAAATGGGAGAGAGAGATTTGTGTGGGGTACCAGAAAGGGGTGGAGTGTAGGTAGCGGCGAAGTGAGAGTGTCAGCAGATAGATGGTGTTGTGGCGAGTCGAATGCAACTTGTGAAATCGCGCCACTACAACTACAACCCTAACTAGAGACGGTTCCATTTCTGGCACCGAAACCTTATAAGGATGTAGATACTACAGCGTGACTGGAACTCCAAGGAGATTTGTGGGGGTTGTAGGGGTGGTAGGGGTATGGGGGCGGTTCCGATCAGCTCGCTAGGCAAGGGAGAATAGATCTTGATCTTGAAACATCTACCGTACAGTACAAAAATCGTCTGTTTCCCACTTGGGCAAAGCCCAATTAAACTTCTGCCACTTCTGCATTTGCGCATACAGTTCAAAAAATCACTGCACCTCACATAGCTACAAAGTCTCGAGAGACAGTTGCACTTAGAGACACAGATACAACTCACTTTCTTAACCACACATTACACGAACACAAACACAAACACAACCCATACACACAACCCACACTCCTTTCCACTCACTTCCTCACCGACCAAATTACACAATGCTCCGAGTGGTTCGATACAATCGTGGTAGTTTAAGACTAGGCCAAGCTGGCTTCCACAACTACAGCCGGCTCTTCAATTCGCAGCAGCAACACAGCAGCAGTAACGACAAGCAGCAACAGGTGCCCGAGTCGTTTCTTAACGGACACAAAGGCGAAGAGACACAGACAGATTCGTTTTCATCAGCTGAGCGACGTTCCTCCCGACCAGGACCCTACTCGGATCTGGAACCTCTAGAGGACACAAAGTACTCGGCAGCAGCCCGTTGTTACATCCGAGAGAGACGAGCTGAGGAACATCTCAAACACCTCTCTCAGACAGCAGCCGGAGAGTCACATAGCGGCGGTGACGGCACTGGCTCCACACATGCCAGCCGATTGCAGTTTGCAGGAGACCCTTCCATCAAACGGTACCTGGACGCCAACCTGGGCACTCTGTCCGCAGTGGACAAGTTCTCGGATCTGCCCCAGAACTTTGGAAGCAACCAACAGATCCCCCTGGACGCAAACCTCCGATCCACCCTCCGCCAGGTGCTGTGGACCTTCAAGGCCCCCATCCGGTACTCGTTTGCGTACGGTAGCGGAGTCTTCAGCCAGGGCAAGGAGTCCAACGCCTCCAAGCCCCAGGTCGATCTCATCTTCGGAGTCCGGTACCCTAGCCACTGGCACTCTCTGAACCTCAAGCAGAACCCGCACCACTATTCGGGTCTCAAGTTGTTTGGCTCTGACGCAATTGCAGCCATCCAAGAGACCGCCGCGGGCTGCTACTTCAACCCCTACGTGGAGATCAACGGCCTGAAGATCAAATACGGCGTGGTGTCCATGGAGACACTCTCACGTGATCTCTCCGACTGGAACAAGCTGTACATGGCCGGCCGAATGCACAAGCCCGTGCGAATCCTGCGAGACGACCCACAGATGCGGTTTGTCAACCAGGCCAATCTCATCAGCGCGCTCCGAACCGCGCTACTGCTGCTGCCCAGACACTTTTCCGAGCTCGATCTGTACAAGACCATCGCCGGCATCTCGTACATGGGCGACCCTCGAATGACCTTTGGTGAGAACCCCCACAAGATCAGAAACATCGTTGAGAACCAGTTTGCCAACTTCCGTCGGCTATACTCGCCCATTATGGACACTCTTCCCAACCTCAGCCTCCAGAGCGTGGTTGGTTCGAAACTCAACGACAACTCCAACATTGAGATTGGAGAGCTCGAACAGGACATGGACGCCACCCGCCGAGGAAACATGGTGGTGCGACTGCCCGCCGAGTTCAAGAGCAAGCTGTACACCCGGTACGCCCACAAGGTCGACCGGTCCACGCTTCCCGACGACCCCCACTTTATGGAGGCTCTCTCTCGAGGAGACGCGTCTGGCTCCGGCTCCATCGCCAACAACCGATGTTCGGAGTTTGATCGGATCATTGCATCCGATCCGCACCTTGAAAAGGAGGCTGCTCGTATCATTCGACACACTGTCGGATGGACTTCAGCCATGCAGACTTTCAAGGGCATTTTCACCGCGGGTTTGGCACGAAGCGCCAAGTACAGTCTCGAGAAGATCCGCAAGGCCAACAAGGCTAAATAGGCATCACTAACGTAAGTTATAATATACATTTTTTGAATGGTGGAGGGTGGTACGAATACGCAGTGGTATAAATAACAATCTATTGATCTAGGTCAATTGGAAGGGTGCCAATGTGTGGATTAGTTGATCTGAAGGTTGAGTGTGTCTATCGTCTCGATTAGGCAATGACGCAAGAAGAGGGCTGGTAGGTTCTGTAGCCGCCAACGATGGTGACGTTGGAGTTGACTCGGTAAGAGTCAGTGCCGTACTTTCGCTCGATAGCCATTGTTGTAGTGGTGGTAGTGGTAGTAGTAGTAGTAAAGGAGTGTAGTGGTTGTTGTAGTTGTTTGATGTAGATTTAGGAGGAGATGGTGGTGGTACTTATAGGGTGTTTGAAGAGGTGGTTTGAGGGCAATTCGGAGTCTGGAAACGGGATAGATCAATGGAATGGCTCAGATGATGCTTGGATTTGAAGTCCTCGTGCTGTTATCGGTTGTACTTAGTCCGATATGAAACATCCTCTACAGGGGTGTTGTACATGGAGTGCATGTAGTGTGCTATTGACATGTCCTGATTTGGGTGGTGGTCGTGGAATTGAGAATTGAAGGAGCGGGGTCAGAGGGGCTGAGGAGGGGTTGTAGAGGGGCTGTAGAGGGGCTGTAGAGGGGAGTTGGAAGCAGGTTGGTCATCTGATCTTTCGATGCAATTGACTTGGCTGGTTAAAGAGGTGTAGTTGTATGTCTATGGACTGCGGGGTCGTGCTTATGTCATTATTAGGAGAAGAGTCTATCGGGCTTCGGAGAGCTATGGGGGACAATAGAGGCTGTAACATAGAGCCAGGTGATGGTTAAGAAACACTTTCAATGAATTCTTGTTGCATTGTATTCGTTACAACAGTCATAGGTGAGATCTTGAATCTGGGGCTTGCAGAAGTTCCTCCAATACGTCTTAATAGAGCAGATAGAAAGCGTAGAGGTTGATATCTGTGCTCTAATGCGTCACTGAAACAGATTCCAGCTTTTTCCAGCTTCTATTAGCTCCTCCTGGGGCTTTAATAAGAGCTTCCATGAATGACGTCCAAAATTGGCATTTTCAACAGGACACAGCACCTAGCACAGTAGACAGATCACTTTAAGAGGGAGTCTCGTGAAATCCGAAAGTATCCTTAACACTTTGGTACTATCCACTTGTCCAAAAAGGCATTTTCCGCCAAGATAGCCTTTTTTACAGATACTATTGAAAGTCCGCTTTTTCAGAGCAAGAATTTCGCGCCGATGGTTTAGTGGTAAAATCCATCGTTGCCATCGATGGGCCCCCGGTTCGATTCCGGGTCGGCGCAATTCGGTTACGGCCATATCCTGGTGAAAATACGGCTTCCCGTCCGATCAGCCATAGTCAAGCACCAGAGAGCCTAGTTAGTATTGTAGTGGGAGACCATACGAGAATCCTGGGTGCTGTAATCTTTTTGCCCATGAGCGTAGCGAAATGGGCTTGATGTTTTGTAGGCGGTTTGAGCACCATACTACCACTGTCAATTCTTATATCATAGCTACACCCTATTTCTTTCTTCAAGCTCTCTCTGTGTTCATACTTGATCTTCTGAAACTTCACCTGCAAAACTCTTTTTCTCCATCACCAGAATGTCACCATGTATAACGGATACCCCTTTGGAGATACTCGATTTGATTCTTCATGAAATCACGTGTCTGGAATCACTTGTGGCTCTTAGTCAGAGTTGTTCACGTCTGAGAACTGTGATATCTCAATTTGATGGCTCCTTGGTACGACATCGGGTTCTGGAACGTGTTCCTTGGATGCGGATTGGCGAGGCAGGTACTGGTTTGGTCACGTGGATGGATGCTGCCAGGTTGATTGTGGCGAGAAAGAGGTCTGTCGAGAGAGATGAGAGTGAGTCACGTGGATGGATTGTCGGGGATAGGTATAGCCTCCAGCTAGAGGAGATTGTGGACAATATGGACATTGAGTACGTTGAGCCTGTTGAGATTGAAAAGGGAGGTAATTTGCCGGCTTCTTTTGAGCCGATGTTTCGGGATGAGATCATGATCCGCGGGGGAACTCTCACAGGCAGGTTTATGGAAGATGAGTGGGAAGGTGACAGTGATGAGGAGGGACAAGAAGATGCCAATCAATATAGCGACCGCTATGTCAACCTGACAACCATGAAAGTCTCCAACACTCACCCTGAACGTCCTAAACGTGCTAGTTGGTCTGGATGGATTTCATCTACAGTAGACGAAACTACAGGTATGCGAACAGCTGTCAATCCAATCACCGGACTCACGATTGTCCACGATACAGCATTCGAAGTGTTGCAAGAAACAGACAGATGGATTTTGTTGAGAACTGAAGGCTACCCTGATTGGCTGCCCCTAGCACAAGCGTACGACTTATACTACGGAGAACACATCCCCCTCAGTTTTATAAACAGGAGCAGGGTGAAAATGAGAGGAGACAAGTCATTCCTGTTTCTTAATCAACTGGGTAGAGGAGAGACCTGTTATGTCAGGCCAAACGGGCTTCGGGTATTCGTCAGTTTCATTCCAGACACTTCTTGTGCCATTGTGTTTGAATTCAAAGCTGAAGACGATAAGCACATGACTGTGAGCTACCTGAACCTGGAAACAAAGGCGGAGACGATTCTGATGAAAAATCTGCCGTCGAAGTTGGATCGATATGAGGAGTTTTATGACGACGATGAATTTCACGCTGGTTACGACGACTTTGTTCATCCTTCGGTCAAGGGGTCACAACGACAACTGGTGATCACATATGGAGGAATTCTGTATCTGAACATTTATGGTGAAGCTCTGATCCCCCTCTGGGTAGATTTGTCTAATGTGAATCAAGGCAAGGCTGGAGTCAATATGAAGACGATGAAATCAATGATACTCGTGCCAATCAACAGTCTGGACTATAACAACAGTAACAACACCCATGGGATTGTCAGATCTACAGATGGACGTTGGGCTTCACAAATCTTAGGTGGTGGTCGAAGAGTCGTAGATCTGGCTACAGGTAAAACGTACTTTGCGTACAATTCTGCTCTTGAGAAGTTGTCTTTCCCTCCCTTTGAGATCTTGTTTGTCGAGGAGGCAACCAGCAAAAACAACAGACCCACATTCTACTCATTCCGCATCAAGACGTCTGATTGCGAAGGAGACATTGTCGGGAAGAGACTGTCCAGCACGTGGAACTTTTTGTTGGAGAGATTCTATACTGAAAGTCGGGGTAGGGCAAGGTGGTAGTACACATGCTCTTGGTCAGTGATGGGTCACGTGACCAGATGTGGACATAGACGGGTTGCACCGTGACGACAGACGGGCCACCCCACTACGACAGGTTCCAACTCAATGAGTCCGTGCTGTTGAAGACGCGACAGACCGGTACTTGAGAAGTGACTCAGAGAAGATTCCTGGAGGTTTCAGAGACTACAAATGGACACTTGGAAGGTCTGGTTGAATGTATGCCTAGTCCTTAGAACAGGTAATCAAGATATCAACTACGAAAGTGGTACCATTGTGATCGCCTGGAGGTGACTGTTTCGATGGTGGACTCTGTGTTCTTGTCAGACTATTGGGTCTTGTGCAAAACGACTTTTTGTGAACGTCCTGATTTAAGGTGGACCTCCATTATCTGAATTTCCGAGCCGCACGCCTAGGGGTGGGGTTTTGAGGGGGTGTTCAAAGTGACCAGAAGTGGCCAGAAGTGGCTGAAATTCAGCGAGTACTCTAATTAAGGATGTGTTGATCTACTGTTCAGTGCTCAGTGTTATACGACCTATATTGGTCAAGTTATGGGACTCTCTTCAGTGCCAGGCCAACATCAAGTACTGTGATAACTAAGATCTTCATTTGTTCAGTAATGTCAAGTATAGTGGTATCTACTGTTATCTAGTTTACTCAATGTCAGCTACAGTCTTAAGTATAGTCCAACAAATGTATTAATCAATTACAGAGTCCGTATATGTCCAGCATAAGTGAATCTCCGTCTATCGTCGGTCTAACATTGTCATAGTCATCTCCTAGGCGATAACACAAGAAGAAGGCTGGTAGGTTCGATAACCTCCAACAATAGTCACGTTGGAGTTGACTCGGTAGGAGTCAGTGCCGTACTTTCGCTCGATAGCCATTTTGATAGTAGTAGAAGTGGTAGAAGAAGGTGGTGGTGGTAAAGGAGTGTGGTGTTTGTGTTTGATGGAGATTGTAGAGGAGGTTGAAGGGGTTTATATAGACTGGATTGAGAGGGGCTGGTGAGTCGAGCAGATTTCAAGTCACGTGACCACTTCTAAGGCTCAGCCTTCGATTATCTCCATTTTGACGCTTCACCATTGACATGACCAAATCAGGAAAAAAAATTAAAACAGCCGAAAAGTGCTCAGATGAGGGGTTGTGCATGCAAGCCTCACCAGTAATACTCATTTGAGAAGATCAATGAACTCGCTGGGCTTGTCTTTGTCTTGTCTTTGCAGATTTGGAGGGGGTATGTCTTGGCTATAGTCAGATGATAAAATCCTTCATATCTCCAAACATTAGTACTACAAGGGGTGGATTTTTTTGGCACAATCGAATCGGCGAGTATCAAGGAGTAGAATGGTATACTTTTTGCTATATGTCTTCATAGTAATTTATGGCTCTAGAGGCTGCTCATTATCTACACACTGCACTGAACATAGAGAGGGGTACCACGAACAGTGGTGTGACTTCTCAAACGGCCCCACTTAGAGGAGCTATGGTTGCTCTCACGTGTTACAGGGAAGCCCCTATCTCTCTACATTGACTTGTCCTAAGTCGTAGCCTAGGTGTACTCACCGTTTAAGTCTCGAGCAGAAGTGTTGAGGCTACTGAGGCTGGAATCAGGTGAGAGGAACCAGGTTGGCAGACATTGAAGTAAGCGTATTAGATCGACGATTTCATCGGTCAAGTCTGCCTCTTCATAGTGAGAGTTCTGAATCCACACTGTTCATTTGTCCCGTTACACAGGTATAATCATAAACAGACATTAGGCTATAACACAAAGAGCTGATATAGGATCAAGAGGTACTGTTGTGTGAGAAAAGATGGGTCCTATTACTTTATTGCTGAACCTCCGGCTAACATCTGGGTCCCGATGTCTGTTCTATGTTCCATAATGTTCAGATATAAAATAGTCCTAGATGTCAAAAGTCTGCTCAGAAACCCCTGATGAGCAGTTAATCAGTTCTAAGAGCAGGTACCTTCAATGGTCATTTGAAACCCTCGGGAACTGTTCATCTGAAGAAGCCTTTCATCTAGCTCAAGTTGTATGAGCACAATCAATCACTAATCGTGCCCTACAGTATCTACAGTAACAATCACCAGACAAAATTGACAAAAGAGACAGCCAAGCAACAGATCAGTCAATTCAGGGCCCCAAATCACGATTTTGAACACCTTGTCTTTGTCACCTCCAATCTTGCTCCACCACACACTATGGACATGCTATGTATCTGCTGCAACCCGTTAGAGCAAGAACATCCATTTCTGAGTCAAACCGACTCAAAAGACAACGAAAAGCTTTGGAAACTGATCATAAAGTCCAGCAGTAGCACTTCCAACACCTCCTGACACTCCAACACCAGTATTTCTCGTTTTTTGCTCGGGGGGATTAGTCATCAGATGTCCGATAGCACAGGCCAGTTTTTTAGCCTGTTTAAGATTTTGGGCGTCTGGTGTAGTTGGTTATCACATGCGCTTAGCATGCGCGAGGTCCCCGGTTCGATTCCGGTGTCGTCCACTTTTTTTGCCTCAGCCGACACTGCTACGGTTTTGTCCTCCACCTTTAGTTCTCGTCATTCTTTTTACCAATGCTTACATTGGCAAAGCTTCTCTTTCTTAATCTTCACGTTCACATACCCTGTCTCAATGCTAACCTACGTGTGCGGAAAACAAGAAGAACAATTGTGAGCGACCATGGCTGCTTTTCAGCTCTGCCAAGAATCACGTGGGTTCATACAGACTGCCAGAATCCCTGTCTGGTAGCTTCCATCTCTCCCGCCCGGACCTCCTGCTCCTCCAGCTTCCAGTTTCGGAGATTCCGGAGACTTTATTTGACTAGCGGCTTTTGACGGGGACCCCCTCGAGCCGCGGTTACCGCTAGTGCGACTTCAGGGTCTAGTCGAGCTAACAACGGTGCTAACGGAGGCATGCCATGGTGGCAGAATGGTGGCAGACTGGTGGTGAGGCTTTGTTGTCGTTGTAAGGGTGTGGTCTGATTCCTGAGGGCCAAGCAATGACTAGGACGGTTAGGGGACACTGAAAGCGGGTAGTAAAATGGTAGCACGGTAAAGACTTTTTCATCGGGCTCGTTTAGCTGCATTGTCAAGAGATACAAGCGATTGCAAAGTGTTTATTTGCTTTTGGCCCTTGTCAGATGTCTCATCAATCAATCTGTAATTAGACCGAGGTACGAGAGGTGGAGGTGGTGAAGATATACGTTTATTGGGTGAGGGTTTAGAAGAACAGGCGACTAGGTACGGTACCGTATTTGAGGTGCGACCAAACAAAGCCAGCTTTGTGTACGTACCGGTCCTTTGCATTGTTCCACCACCCCCTCCACGTTACAAAACAGTACATGCCCTTTTCAAACAGGGTACACTACGTTTGCGAACCCTGAATGCACGTTAGAGTATAGGTTTAGTTTGAGCTAGTGACGGTGGAACGTTGTAGGAGGCGCCTCAAGGTCTCTTTTTCACGGCTCTTGGCTCCAAGCAGCCCACGCTAGAGGGTGCAAGTAGTGCCTCTCCTTGTCGTTCAGTTAACGGGCTTCCGAAGCTAGTGGCGGGTAAACAACAAGGACCGTGAGCTATATTGTACGCAGACACTACGACTGTCCGTCTAGTGCTCCCGTCTACCACCTTCGGACCCCGACGTCTGTCTACTACAGTACCGTACGTCCACGGAAGGAAATACATGCCGAGACAGGTGGTCTGTACATGATCCAGGCAGGAGCTCTTGTTAGTGTGGAATACTGGCGGCTTGCCCTTCTTTTTGTCAGAGGCCGGAAACGGGAGAATGGAAGCCAGTGCTTACAGTAACGTACAGTAGTGGCAACTAGTCCAGGGAACTGAACTAGAAGGTAAAGGGAGAGTCAACAAGCGGTTTACGAAGGGTGGACAAGGGAAGAGGTAGACAAGCAACTGTGGTGGTTGGGCTAGCTCTCCTGACTCTCTCGGACTCTCCTGACTCAGTATTATGTCATTACATGTGGGCCCTGACGTTTCACATGTTGGTCCGAGGCTTTCAGGAGTCTTCAGGAGTCTTTAGGAGATCCCCGTCTGTCCCGCCTGTCCCCGCAGGTCTATTTTCAGATCCCTGTCATATCCTGACACCCTGACACGCCATGGAACATCTACCTCTTGTCAGTGTCAGATGGTGACGTCCAGAGGGTGTACAGGGTGCATGACGAGCATGACGGAACATGAGTGGCCTAGAACAAGCAGGTGAGAGAGAAACGACGTAAGTGGTTCTACTTGTAGCGTATGTTACTTTTGTTCGAGCACATTCCACTGAATCCTCTAATGTACAGCTACAACTACCCCAGGTTCACCGGGCTAGCTTCTACCACCTGACCTAGCCCAGAGAAGTGACCCTTCTCATCGGTAGAAACGTCACAAGACGTATTGCACTTGTACAAGAGCGTCAATGTCACTGTAGCCGTATGAAAATGGTGGAGAGTACGGAGTAGAACAAGCACCGAATGAGACACCCTGAAACAGCGTAGTGTTGAGTAGATACGGGGATTCAACAAATGAGGTCTGGAGGTCTAGAAGGGGATAGTGGGGGTCCAGAGCCATGAGCGGATAAGCCTGACTTGTTGAAAAATCATGGAACAGCATGGAACGTGTTTTATCAGATCAGTTTTGCCAGTCCAGCCTGCATTCCAGCTTCTCACATCAAGCATTATTCTGCGCTGCGTGTGGACTTTTCTCCGCCCAGACCACTCTCGGAAGAGCCAAGGGATGGGCCGTTTCACTGCTGTCTCAAGTCAAAAGAGTGACGTCAGAGTGTCCTTCAAAATGTCAGATGTTGATTGACGTTTGAAAGAGTTGTGCATTTTGATAGATTGGTTTGAAAGAGTCGTGCATTTTTTTGACACATTGACAGAATGACGTTTCGACAGGGCCCTCCATACATTTGTTGAACAGGCGATAGTGACCGTGACGTGCCAGCAGCCAAGAGAGGAATGTGAGGAGAGAGAGCGGGGGAATAGATGGGCGTTGTCTGGTCATTTGAGAATGTGATCTCGTGATGGTGTATCAGGGGGACCTACTATTCAACTAATTATTGCACTATCTTAAGTACCATTAGTTTGGTTTAGTTAAGGTACTCCAGCTGACACCATAGAACACCCGTGGAAACATCTACAGAACATTCTACGAACAATCTACACGTCTCCCACACAACCCAGAGCCACTCTGGAACAGTCTAAGGCAAAGAATGTGGCCTGATAACCGGATTTGTCGCTGATAGACAGATTTGCCGTGTCATCATGTCCAGCCAAAAGCGGATGGAACATGTGTTGACGGAGACCAGAAATAGATCACAGCTGATAGAAGGTGTCACCGAATCCGCACACACAGCAAATCTCTTGTCAGATTTCCTGTCACCCTTGAGAGAGCTCTTTGTAACCCCCACGACAGCTCTTTTGTCAGCCCTCCAACGGGCTATCTGACACGATAACACACGGGAGATGTGCTGCTTCGACTAAGAAACAGCCTAGCGCACGTCTGAGAGCCCGTCACAAGAAGTTTTAGACCGGCGCGGCTAAGCAGAAGACACCATAGATCAGATTGACAGGGGCCTGTCATCCGTAGTTCCGATCAGTCACGTGGAAGATTCAAAGGCCAAGAGATCCGTGGACGAGAGGAAAGGGTTCTCCGTGGGTTGGGGAGGTGGAGGTGGTGAGGTGGAGGTGGTTCGGGTGATTGTCGGAGATGTCAGAGTGACGTCAGCGGAAAAATGCGGAATCGTTTGTAGGTGTGTTTGGGTGTGTTTGGGTGTACACTCAGTTGGGTGCATGATGAAGTACCGGTAGGGGGAAGATGTTTAAGGACGTCTAGGGCTAAATTTACTGTGGCGACCTATGAAATAAATAATATGAATGTACTCACCTCTCTTCGCTGATTCGAATGGTACCCCACAGCTCACTTTCGTCAGTACAAAAACTCGAGATATACACTGCCCTTGATTTCAGGCCAATATGCTCAACCGCACTGTCAGGCTAAACAAGCTAAGCATCTTAAGAGCCTTCCTTACAAACACTGAAGCAAACTGGTGATCAGAAAGAAAGCACGACTATCTCCACAACCTCTGTAGTGAAAAAAAGGAGGACGTCGTATCGATTGAATCATTAGAAGACGCTTAATACAGTGGCATAGCTTTTGGTATAAGTTGCCTTACCAGTTTTGGCCCTTGAGGCTGTTCGACACTTGATACGCACTAATTGAAATGTGGCCTTCTGGAGAGAGGGACTCATTAATGATCAGCTCAAGCCCAGTTTGGTAACTACTGTGTGATGTTATTCGTTCGTCACAGCCATCTCTCGTACGGTACTTGTTACAGTTGCACCCCCTTTAATTACAGCCACAACTTGAGATGCTGTACAGAAGACATAGCCCACGGAGACCTTTAAAATACATCCAACAGAAGATTGTAGGGGGGTGTCAGAACATGAAACAGAACTGCTTTGCCAAATTCTATGGATGATGCACTCTGTAAATTGTAGACACTGACATCATATCACGAGCTGAGTGAGAGCTACCAAGTCTCATAGGTGGCCCAGAGCACACCAGAGTGCTTCTCCAGTTGACGTCTTCGAGAACCAACCACTTGAAGTCTCTCACTAATCCAGCCAGCTCTGTGGATTTTTAACTGACGACTAAAGTCAGCCTGTTAGTACCCCAACTATTCTGACGCTCTTTTGCAGATCCATAGCTGAAGGACTGCACACAAAAACATGGCAATGAAAGCACCAGTAGCGAATGTACACGAAAGACTTACATATCTCTTGCAGCTGGGGGCGTTTTGCTTCAAGCAGCCATATTCTTCTTTCTATCAGCATTCCTTCTAAGTGAATTGCCCTGGTACGAGTGGCTGATTGATTCAATGGCTGATGGTGAAGTGAAGGGTGACCCTTTGCTAATATAACCATCTTAAAACAGTCTGTCAATAGGCAGTTACAATATACAGTAGAAGTCACGCAGCGTACTTGTAGTATAATGCCTAGATAGTAAAAGTACCAGAGCCCCTGGAACTACGAGTAGCCCAATTTACACTCCTGACAGAAGGTCAGCGTAACAGGTTGTCCCTGGTATCCAAGCTTGTGCCGTTGTCTGGCCTCTTGTGACTTTCAGGTCTTTGTATGGTACGGGTACTCGTACGAGTATCGTACTAAGGCGTACCTATCGTACCCACCTCACCTGTCTAACTCCACTACAAACCCGATGATGTATTCCCATCACAAACTCCAACCAGACTTGCTTCTAAATCAATCCAGAGCAAACTGTTGTGATGTAGTTCTGTGCCGCTATACATTTTCGCTCAACAGCACTCGTTTCTTTTTCCCTAACTGCTCTTCCCTGCTTCTGTGCTTCCTGATCCCTACGTCCCTACCTCCGAATCGTCCGTGGCGTTTCTCCGTGGCGTTTCTTATTGCCGTTGCGTCTGTTCGGCAGCTGACCTACTTGCTGCAAATACGAGATGGCGTGCGGCGCGGAAATTGAGTAAGTTGGATTACGATTACGGAGCTACGAGTATGAAGCAACAACACTGGTATCACAGCAACAGCAATAGCGGTATCACAGCAACAGGAAATGTGAAACGAGTATCGTTCACTCAACAATCAGCCGCTTCACCACTTAACCGCTTCACCTCACCATCAGCCCAGAGACCTGCGTCGTTGCATTCACAATCAATTTCTGGTCATGTACCGCGGCAGGTTAAGCGACACGTTCCATAGTCATCAGTAGTCATCCCCATTGAATCGAGGGCGTTCGAAGAACGCCGCACAGAAGTACGAGTAGCCGAGGCTGGCGTACCATACTTTTGCCGCTTTAGGACTTGCGATGTAACAGGGTGTTCAGAGTGTCTACATTAGACGAGTCCGGAAGATATCGTACGTGTGGGGAGTAGAATGAGCAAAGAGCACAAATCGCAAAAAGCAGAAACGGAAGAAACACAAAGTGAATCCGCTCTACTTGTACAGATATCGGCTGCTTTGTTTACTCCACGGTAACTATCGTTTGTACAGTACAGTGCTGGTACGTTTCATGTGGAGGTTAGATCTGAGATCTATTTTAGCTAAAGTTAGTGAAGCTACTTACCACTACGACTAGCTTAGATTTAGTCTCTAAACTAAGTCACCCCAAAAAGTACCAACCAAAAAAATATCCCGACCGAATCCCCCCCCTGACCCGTCCCCTCACTCCTCATCTCCATTCCAAGCCTCCGTCCATACTCCATTACCCGCCCTGCATCAATATATCCCTGCACCAACCTCTCTGAGATAAATGGGCTGATTGCCAGCCGACATATCTGCTGCACATTTCGGGACGAGAGATGGACACCAGATAAAGTGTGTCAGATCGATGAGATCGGCGAGAGGAGGCGGGGTTTGTGGGTTCTGACTTCTGAGTTGGTATTCCGTAAGCCAATGATCCGGATACGTCACGTGATCAGAATCAGCCCCAAATCTCCCCAAACGCCCCAACTGGCCCACATCGCCCTACCCTCCCCAATCACAATCTGCTAGATCAGATTTGCACGAAACTCAGTCTGACGTGCTCCTCAAATAATCAGGCCATGTCTACCTGCGCTTTGGGACATGTCAGATGCAGGGAGAAGAGCTAAGAGGAGCTGGGAGTAAGAGAGAGAGAGTAAGAGAGTAAAAGAGCGAGGGCAAATACGGTCAGACGTATTGTAGAGATGGAAAAAAGTGCAAACAGAGATACGAGTAAGGCAATTGCCACGTTTCAAAACGAAGGCAAAACAAACACACAAAAACAGGACACAAAAACAGGGCACAGGCACAAACACACACAAAGCTGCCACAACGCACACAAACACAACAGACACAAATCATGCTGTCTCCTCCACCGCCCACCAAAGATTGCCTGAGAAATCTATTTCGTGTGCACCGCTTCGCATTGCCTCGTTCAAGTTGGCCATGTCGGCGGCCATGTCGGGCCTCGGGGAATTGCCTCTTTCGATGCAGGGTCTGGGAGGAGGTGGTAGGCTACAGCTAAGTGAAGTGAAGGAAGGGGAGGTCGGTTGAAAGCTGAACTAGCTAACAGAAAGACACAAAAGTGGTACCATTCGATAGAGCCGAGTCAGGGGATTGCAGGGAATCAACAATCTCGTTTTTCTGATCACCACAGCCCCTTCTATCACCCCTTAACCATGTTCTTGCCAGCCCCATTCTCCCCACACTCTGTTGAGAGCTCAACATGAAACACACAATAGCTCTCGCAATGCACCCACAATGGCAATGTTTGTGACACGGCAATTTCCGGCCTTGCCGCATTGCACCATCGGGGGCTTTGTCCTACGAGTACGGTACACAGATACAAGCGTGTATGTACCCTGTCGACTTGTTTGGGGCTCGTATTCATACCTCCAAACCTTAACTCCAACCTCCAACATACCTCACGTGAATACGGTACCGACCGATACAAAAGTCCATTGTGCTCCACCCACACAAGGAACAATACCCTCCTTGTGGTGGGTGCAGGTGCGCATACGTTTGCCAGTTGTTATCCACCCAGACCGCCTGCATACAATGAGCATACAATGGGTGCGCAAAATATGCAGGGAGTGTGGAGGTGTCGGAGATGGCCGTAGGGGGGTGACCTAGGCGTCCGACAGACTTGGGGAGAGTGCCAGTCTGTCCAGCGAGAAGCTGGGATCATTTCGACACCCCTACAATAGCCACAGCCTCTCTAAACACTCTTTCAGACACCTGTTTCTCTCCCTCATTGTATGCAATGCAACGCGGAGGTTGCCTCACGGAACCCTCTTCCGAAACGCATATGCACACCACCCTACCGCATCGGATATAAATGGCCAGACTCTGACCAAAGCGGTAACCGGAGACGTGCAGGATATGTGCGGCAATCCTCGAATCGAGCTCTCTCAATGTAGCCCCGAAATGAGCCCCGAAATGACACCCTCTCAAATGCATGTTTCAGGGAGGTGCATTCTGCATCTCGTATTGTGGGTCGTACTTGAAGAGACATGTTACTGGTGGAGATTTGAAGAGTGGCGATTTGCAGGAACTAAAAAGTGATTTGTCGACGACTTTTCGTGAAAAGAGGCAGTTCTCAAAGTTCTAGAGCTCGTCCAGAAAGGTCTAGACTCGAAAGAGACTCTCTTCTCAGACTTGTCCAGTGTTTTAGACTAGTAGGTTATTTCAATCTAAAGTGAGGTAGTTCAAAATGGATCAATAATACTGGAGAGTAAACGAAGACTTTAGTCACGTGACCTGATTGGTTAGGTAGGCGTCCTAGCAGTTGTTTGGGTACATTTAAAGAGTCTGGAATCGAGATAGTCCTGTATGATTGGTCATCATGTGTTAAGACGTTTGATTGCACATGAAACGTGACGGACTAGGGGAATCAGTATAAAAGTGGCACCATTGGACTCCTTGCACTCTGCTGATTCCTATGGTACCATTATCTTTCTGATCGGGTATGATCTCCACCAACTAACCTCCACTGTGGATCCTGTCTCACACATCTCAAAACTGCACGGGAACCTCCCCGATTGCGCATCACGTGACCAAGGGCCCACCCGGATGAACGGTACTGCTGCTTTTTACCTGGATCTGCCCTACATGACCGCCAAACGTCTTTCCTACGTCGTACATTGCATTATGTGAAAAGTTGAACGGCGTGAAAAGTGTGAAAAGCGTTAAACGCGTGTTAGACGCGCCTCAGGGTTGGGGAAAAGCAATTTCGACGAAGAGTGGATCTCGTGGATCGACTGAAAACAGTCAAAAGTCCGGTATGACCACTTTTGACAGCTTTGAACAAAGTACTTGAAGATGTACACAGCCTCTCTCAAAAGGTATCCACTTTAGGTTAAATAAGGTTCCGGCTATGAGGTGAGAAATATGTAGTGAAAAAGTGGGTCCAGAAGGTATTAAACGAGCGAAGGCGTTGATTCTGGTGTTTGTGGCAGTGAATAATTGTCACGTGACTTCCTCGAGTCTTGCAGGGCACGTTTCAGGGTTATAGGGCAGGTTCTGTGATTGTTGACGAACCTTATTTAGTTAGAGCTACGGTTGAGGATATTGTTAGGTATTTTGGGGTAGTGACACAAGGGCTCTCAAATACGGCATTGTGAAGGAGATTTCGTAGAACGAAAAACGTAGTATCACTATAGAGAGTCACGTGAGTCACATGGAAGACTCCCTATACCTCTGCGATCTATATTGGCATTTCTGGGGCACTTTTTCACCTGCTCCAGAATCCATAACACTGGTAACGTGACGACAACACCAGATACTCTTTGAAACTCTTCAGGAACGTCGTCTATCGACAGCTGGCCATCTATTCCACCCCCCTATCTTCCTCCTAAACTCTTCTCTTGCCTGGAAAGGAGTCAAATCCATTTTTCAAAACCAGACATTGGACGGAGATGTAGCCTACAAGGCTCTTAGCTATGACTCTGGCCTGCCACCAGAAACAGCTCGTACCTAATCCCGTCTCCAAACTCTTCTTCTCTCTCCACCTCTCTTGGACCTACCTCCCCAGCCACAAGTGTCTCACCTAGGGTCGTGGAATATCGCAGGTTACATTGCTGTTGTCCAAAAAGGACGAGCCGTGAGCAAAAGCAACTTGAGGGAGGAGGGATGTTTATGTTGCTGGGTTCCGTCCTTTTCGGGCCGCTCCCGTCAAAATGTGGGCATTACACTAAGAGTGTCGTGGGCATTACACTAACAAGGTCGTCCCCACCACACCACGTATGTCGTGGCCACCACACCGCCTCTGTAATGCCCACGACACCACCTCTGTAATGCCCTTCTCGTCGCCACATTCCACATGTCATCCCCTATATTACTCGGCCCGTATACGGACACGATCGTATTGTTAACCGTCGGCTCCCGATGGCTGCCTCGTACCCATATCTTAATTCGACGCCGTGTACAAGCCACAACGGCTCAACGACCGTACGGCACTGGTAGCGTATCTCCAAGCAGCCACAGACATAGGGCACGACACAAGTCATGTTGTGGGCATTACACTCTCGATGTTGTGGGCATTACAAAGGTCATGTCGTGGGCATTACACCCACAATGTCATGGGCACCACAGAGCTCATGTAATCGGCCACATACCCCATGTCACCACTTGCTATCATACGACATTTATAGATCTACGAAAAGGAATTACAAGACATTTCCCCGAGTTACCGTAGTCTATAACAGCGTGAAAAAAAAAAGAACTACCCATTAGCCAAACTAACCAATAATAGCGCTGTTTCAAATGTCGCGTGGTCACACGTATAAATCTGTGAGGGATCAGCATATCGTCGGGTCAGTTTAGCGTAGATTTTACTTTGCGAGGATTTTAGCAGTCTGGCAACACAGACTCTCTCCATGACACGGTTTGTAATTGCATTTTGTGTGTGTCTGAGATATGCAGTCTAGTTGCTTTTTCCGTTGAAAGTCAGATTCCTGCATGTTCATTTGGTTGGGCAGGGTACATGAGACATGCACGTGATCGGAAGAGGTGTTTGTGTAACCTCCGATCACGTGACGAGGAGGGGGGCACATTGTGGCAACACAGAGATCCCCAAATGAGCCCCAAAAACAACCAGAAATGCCCCAAACCTGTATCTACATTTTCACCGGCCACAAACAGCCCCCAACCATCTGCCGATATTATATATCCGGTTTTAGCTCGTGCACTGACAAGGGTCCTTGCATGAGACCTTATTTGATTACAATGCACGTGCACATGCAAACCCTTTTGAGAGCGGGTAAATCTAGGTTTCAGCTGTGCATCCCAAACCATAATGTGAAACAAAGAGTGACGTAATATTGGAGGGATGCAAATCGTTGCAAAGGCCGCCATAATTCAGGGAAATGAGCTGAAAATATTACCCACAGACGCGCCCAGTGCTGTACCACATGGTCAGAAATATTCTAGCAGCTTTTTTAGCAGCTGTCAACTCTTGTTTCACCTATTCCTAAAGCCCGAGTCTAATGCGGTTTATATAGCCCCTGATGATCAGCAAACAAAGATATGCAGAGATGCGGACCCACAAATTAGCTGCAACGCTGCAACGTACGGGTGGGGAGAAACAGGGTGTGTTTATAGGGTTAGGAGAAAAGGTAAAATGGCATGTAGGTACAAACGGTTGAGACCAGATATGGGTCCGGATTAGGGGAGCACCCGTGGGGAGCGAGGTAGGGTTAGGGTTAGTGCACAGATTGGGCCTGCCGAGGGAGAGAATGTGGCCATGACAGATGGTGCCTGGAAGTATGAAACACGAGCTGTGGTGAAGGGGGAAAATGGTTGCGGGTGTTGGTGGACGTTGTGGGAGTATCTCAGAGGTGTATTTGACCTTCTAGGGTGTCGGTCTGATTCTACCTGATTTAATCTGATTTATTTGATTTTCCCCGATTTTCTCATTTATTTCAAACGCAACCCAATTAATCTAAACAAATCCAAACAACTCCCCATTCGGCGTAATATCGTCCCATTCAATGCAGCTCGTATTACTAACCTGGATCCACTTTCCGAATCCACATTTCGACGTGTCAGGGCCATTTCCGAGATGTGCCACAAAGAGCCGGCATTTTGGGGCTGTTTTTGGACCCTGTATTTAGGGCTTTCTTGGGGTCGCATCGAGGCGCATGAGCGTGCATGAGCGTGCAGCAGCACACATGACCGTGCATGGCCATGCATACTGCACGCTCGGCTTGAAAAGGCGGTGCAAATGCGAAAAAGGGGAACAAACTGAATTCGGAGAGAAAAAGGGGAAGCGGAGAAACAACAAGTGCGAGCGGTGTGAAACAAGCAAAAGCAGGCCCCCCGGAACACAAAGCCAAACAAAGAGACCAAGAAAAAGCCGACACAAGGATATAAGCATATTCAGGGGGGGTGTGATGACAGGGTCTTAAGAAATCGGTTTAAATCAGAACAAAACGGGAAAAATCGGATTAATTAGAGGGAGCTATTTTTCTGGCTGTTGTCTGGACCTCGGTACATCACGTGATTCAACTATTCTGTCGATATCTACCCCCTTGCTTGCTCTACCCCTATTCCAGTCCCTGCTAACCCGGGCTAATTTCCCTAGATTCAAAAGACGTAGATCGGTGGAAATGCATGGGTGGAAATATCTGGAAAGGCGCCGGCCTGCGAGCTGCGGGTCTGTAGAGTGCATGGCTGCAGCCCAAATGTATATACGGTCTTTTATTACGTTGTTCGAGCCTTCCTGACACAGTATCACTTGGCCCATAGAAATATGGTTTGGAGGTTAGCGGTGTTAGATGGGGTGGTTGGAAAGTGCTCAAAGTCGCTCAAAAATGCTCCAATCAGAAAGTGGAGAGATTAGAGATACTCCCCAGATTTCCAGCAACATCCTGGTACCTTTCAAATCTCCCCAGCTCCTCCATATCCCATTTTAAAACCCCCCCATCCTCCCCCAACCTTGTCTGCCAACTCATCTCCACGCGATAATATATAATAATCTTGAGGGCGTTTAATTGCGATAATAAAGACGCCGTAAAAATGGGGGGAAAACGCCCCGACGTCAACGGCAGCCTGACGTACGTCAATTTCAAGTCATCAAACCTGCCTGTCAAAAAAAGGGCTGCTTACAGGGGTTTGAAATATTGAAATACCGTACCATGCACAAGTGTATGAGGTGTAAGAGGTATTTCAACAGCAGCACTCAGCTTGTGGTATAGTACTCCAAAACACAATCTGAAACTACCATCCGACTCTCCTCACCCGCAGCTATCGATAGACACCTTCCAATAACCCTCAGCTATCATATTCCGCATTCCACTCAAACATAACTCCGGATCGACAAACCCCCACACACCCCTGTAAGCTCAAATTACGTAAAATTACAAACCGCAATAAAACGGCACTTTCGCCTAGTGAAACCAAGTGTTATGTGGTAGTGTGATATTTTCGAGCCTGTTTTCTTAGGCTACCGCGGGCGCCTGCTTCCACATATATTATTACCGCCCCATATTCCTCACCCTCATATTATTGCCACCGTTATTACCGCGCCATATTATTCCCTGAAATTGCCACTCCCTGACACCCTACAGCGGTACCTGTTTCAAACGGGACTAAATTTCCGCGTCAACCAAAGCCGCAGACTAGTGGGACCTGGTAGAGCCGGAAACAGCCGCTAAATCCCGTGACCGGGCTTTCTCTACAAGTACGAGTAGCCAAACGGTGCTCATGGCCCTTTTACCCGCCTTAGCGCCAAACTAGAGACCCTGAACAAGGTACTGCTAAAAAGTGAACCTGGACGAATCCGGCCACAGCCACAGACACACAAGTGGAGACGGTTGCATTCGTCAGGAACGCGCGTATCCGACAAACCAAAGCGGTTTGCCGGAATCGCCGACCCCGACGGACGCCTCCGGACGACCTCATTGTTCATCCTCCACTGACTCCACCTGATGACCCATTGTTCATCTTTGTCCACACAGTAGCACAAACACAGTACAAGTAGCACGGCTCTGAAACAGCCCCATGTCGGTGCTGAGTCGAGCTACTGTGCAAGTAGCCACAACCGGACCATTCTACATCGCCAGACCCAAGTCATGACTAGGTAAACAAATACATTAATAATACACGTCCAGTCGAGTGGTGCAGGGCAAGGCAACCCTGGACTGGACCAGCAGCTGGGACAGGACCAGACCTAGCAGGGTCCTTTGGAGGGCCCTAGACAGACCATCCAAGACGATCAACCTAAGACCTACCAGGCTGTCCCTACAGCTATCCCCAGAGCCATACAGCTCAGCCCTAAACCGTCCCCAGAACCAGACCACCCCCAGAGCCCATACCTCGTAGCTCACCAGCCCTACAAATTAGTCGTACCCTCAACCTCCAGCTGATCAAGGATCGCCTCCTTGATGTTCTCGTCAATATCAATGTCGTTCAAGTCAAACGACACCTGCAGACCCGTCCTCGTCACGGGACTAAACTGCATCTCCTCGGTGACAATCGTCTTCTTGCCCCGGCCAACCTTGAACCACTCGGACACAGAGGGCTGCGTCAGCTGCGGCACGAACCGCACACCCGTAAGAGGCTCCACAGTGAAGCCCTTGGGGTCCGCCTCACGACGCTCCTCCAGCAACGACGAGTTGAACCGCGACGCCGCAAGCGCATGGTCGTACATCCAGTTGGGTGCCAGCTGCGCGCCAACCACCTTACGACGCTTGGGAGGCGCGTGAGTGATGGGAGGAGGCATCACGGGAACAACAGGCACAGCTGCCGCTCCGGGGCCTCCAGCACCGCCGAGCCAGGCCACATAGTGGTCCTTGGAGTGCTCACGGCCCTGGTTGAACGGATCGTCGGGATCCGCAATCTCGCCCTCCACGCTGCCGGCGTCCACGGCCTCCTGCACGTAGTAGTCGTCGACAATCTTTTTTCCTCCAAGCACAATCTTGGCTCCAAACTCGCGGAACACGGACCGCGCAGTCACAATTCCGATCGATCGGCCTTTGTACGAGTGCGGGATAATGTCGCGCTCAATGAGATCGAACTTTTCGCCCTCGTCCGCAATCACCTTGTGTAACCGTCGATGTTTCTGGAACAGCAGGTACGAGTCTCGGAAGCCCATACATCGCGCGGGCTCCGTCGACAGCATGTACAGCCGTCGGCCCCGGCCCAGCACCGTGAACGTTCGCACCCGGTACTCCCGGCCTCCCTGCAGCTCGCCCAGCTTGTTGACCTTGACCTCGCCGGCAGGGTCCTCGGGCAGCAGCAGCTCGTCGTCCTCCACGGGGTACGGGTTTCCGTTCTCGTCCCGCGGCACCATGACGAGATGCGACGTTCCTCCTCGTGAGCCTCGGCCTCGGGCAGCCCATCGAGCTGATCCAGACCGCATCGCTCCCCCAGGACCTCCGGGTCCGAATCCACCCACCGCAGAGAACGACGTCAGCTTGAGAGCCTCCTCGTCCTCCTCCATCTCGCTCTCGCGCACCAGGGTCGCCTTGTTTTTCGATCCCGGAGGCCGGCCTCGTTTTCGTGGTGCTGGTGGAGCAGGTTTGGAGCCGTCTTCATCGTCGCCGTCCACAGCCGCCGCACTGCTCTCCTTAGACTTGGGTTTGGGCACCGGCAGTTTGTCGTCCTCGTCGTCCTCGTGCAGCGCGTCCTCGTCCACGTCGGGGTCGTTGGGGTCGTCGTCGAAGGGAATACCGGAGGCGGCGTTGGTAGTGTCATCAGCAGCGTCTGTAGATGTCACATTGGCTGTGTCAGCAACAGCAGCGACAGCATCAGTGTTGTCGCCGCCCTCCTTGTCGGCATCAGTCATCTCGAAATCCTCGGTCTTCGCTTCAGTCGTTGTTGCCGTCGCTTCCGTCGCTCCAGCCTCCGCTTCTGTGTCGATTGGCTTTGTGTCACTCGGGTCTGCGTCTGTGTCTGGTTTTGTGTCCATGTCGTTCTCGCCCGTGGGAGCCTCAATCGATCCCGTTGAAACGCCGGTAGCCGTCGTACCGGTCACGTGAGTGTCCACAATGTCGCTCTTTGTGTCGGAAGCGCCCACAGCAGCTTCTGGAACATGTGTATCGTCAGACATGGTGATGATGGTGAGAAAGGTGGTGTCGACAATTTAGCTTCACGCGTTGGGAGAAGCTACAGGTTATGACTACTATAGGGTTTGGGACTTTGGGAGGTTGACTGGGATGTGGGCTGCATTCATTTGGATTTAACTGTGTTATACGGAATTAAACGACAATAATCGGGAATAGTCGTGACAAATCAGATTAAATTGAAAGAAGCCTACAGAGCTGATATCTGCACCTATACTACCCTAATCCACCCCCAAACACTACCCTAACCCTCTTAAAACTCAATATTTGTTGGCAGCCCCCCGGAGAAGAAACATGGAGATAAACATGAACTACTGCAAGCGGAGGAAGTTTTTGGACACTAAAAACACCCCCGAATGCCTCTCGAGTGGTGCCACTTTTTCCGTGACCGTCTAAAGGTGCATGGAACGGTGCTAAGCTAAGGCTTGAGAGTATGGATTGAACCTGCTGATCAGATATATTCTTTCTACGGCTGAAAAGGGGAGCTCGGCAACTTGGTTGGCTTCGTTGCATTGTATAGGTGGGTTCGGTGAGATTGGTGTATGGGATCTGTGTGAAGACACCATCTATGTGGCTATCTCTCTTTCTCTGGGGTTACAGATTCTTGTGTAGTGTAGAACTGCTAATGTCCTTGCACGTCAAAACTATCATGCTTAAGTTAGAGGAATAGAGCGACACCAGAGGGCGCAACTCCTGCCACAAACACACCATCGACAAACCGACCTTACCATCGTACTCTCCAGACCTTGTTCCCCCAATCCGAAAACTTCCGCTAGCCGTATCTCCGAGATTGTAGTTTCTGGCCCGATTCCCGAATACTACTCCGTACATGAGACTATGGGTAGCTCAGCACAACTGTACGTCTCTCAAGCCTCCAGAAGTTGTCTAGCCGCCCAGCGCGGCATTGTATTTGGTCACCGAGACTACTCCAGCGCCGTTTGCTAAAAAACAAGGTCTCCGTGGCCGTTATATCCGCCCCACCATACCTAAGTCTGTAGTCCAATCAGGAGGTCATTGGGAAGCCGTCTGGTGACTTTAGGGGTCTCTAGATTGGGGAAAAATGACGGGAATAGAAGTGGGCAAGTTTGGGGGCTTTAGACAGGTTGTTGAAGACGTTCTGTAATCTCTGCTTTCGACCCACAAACTCAGAAGACGGCCTACAAGCTTGTACTTGTAGGGGGACCCTGAAAGTGCAGCTGAGAAGTATCTCCAGGGAGAACGCGGCTAGAAGGCGCAATATGGATGCTGTGAGGGAATAGAGAATTGGAGAGTGTGCGTCTTGACCTCGTGGTTGAGCAAATATCGAGTCCCAGAACAATGAACACTTATACAATGGTGTTGGTACAGTATGCAGTTCATTCAAATGCTAGACTGTACAGGAATAGTAACCGCGGTTCTTGGACCAGGGATTAACAGGGTGTATACAGGGTGTATAAAGACGAACCAGGGTATTGGTTTGTAGCTTCCCAACAGGTCTAAGTGGTCAGGGAGTCAGGGTGGCGATACCAGTGCTACTACAAGTACTATACCCGGTAGAACAGTTCTCGGATGAAGGTGACAGCTTCTAACACTCAACAACAGATATGTTAACAAAGTCCTCATGATCAATCTGATAAAAAGAAACCCAATGCGGTCTATTCACAGGCACGTGTCGCATTATATCTGTACTCTCACAATAGCGGTCTACTGTGTCATACCGTACATACGTAGAGTGTACATACTTGTACATGCCATGCCTCCCTCTCCCTCCGAAGGTTCATCAATGGGATTGTTCATTTGGACTGTTAAAAAGCACTCCACAAAACAGGGTGTTTTTTACGAGTCTTTCAAGGGTCGGGATTTAGTTGCTTGCCAAGTTCTAATGTGGTTTTCTTGTCTTGGCGTGATTTGACAGGTTTGGTCCGGGTCAAGTAATTCGTAAGTAGAACTCGAGTTTAGTTGAGCCAGACACAATAATCGTGTAGTTTGTTGACGAAATGTCCGATTTTCGCTCTGAAAAGTCTGTCACGTGATTGCCACACTCTCAGAGCACCTACCACTCACCTCCAATCACCCCCTCCCCACACCCAACCAACAATACACTTGTTCTTCTTTTTCTCACATAAACACTGCCTGTGTACTGCCCTCAACTGCCTCCAACTGCCTTAACAACACAGCTACGTTAGCTCCCTGGTGGTGCGTCCGTGGCACTCTCTTTCACGTTGTGCGTGTGCGTTTTTAGTCTGCTGGACTGGCTGTAGTGATGCAAATAAGTGTACGGTTGAGACTAGTGAGCTGTGCTTTGTAGATGTACTATAGGGAGGCAGGAGAAGGACATGGTTGCCGAGGAGATGTACAGCACAGTACTTTAGGGAATAACGCGGTTGCCAGGAGACTTGGCAATGGCTGGAGAAGATGAACGCGGTTACCACGTTGTTACCTCGTTTGATTTGAGGTACATAACCATGGCTGTATTCGGACAGCTCTACATGACAATAGACATGCGAGTCTGTAGGGCAACACGACGTAACCCTGGGTCTAAGGCTTATACGACTTTGGAGGTGACGTATGGACACAGAACAATCAATAGGGCATGAGACAAAATGGTCTTACCAACTTTCACTCATCAAACCTGGCAAATGTCTCTTTTGAACTGAGTATATCGTTAAGGACTGACTCAAGGTGGAACTCTCGGTGCAGAACTCTCTACATATCATACGATTAATACGAGGTGACAAAAAGTACCACAAGAGCTGGAGAGCACATCTACAACCTTGTCACGTGACTAAATACCTCTGGGACGGATTTATCCGCATTTATCACACTCTGGTTATGCACTGTTGTATTATAGCACTTCTGTACATGGCTAATTAAGACATAGCATCTTCCGCCTAGAGCTATATATAGAAGATGATAAATTCCCAGCAATATTCCCAGCAAGGATTTATTACCCGCCCTTGATGAGAAGCCATATTAATTAGTACTGGAGCTAGACCGTCTCCTGATACATTGGAAGTAATTTTCGCGTTTCCAAAATTGTATCAGTTTTGTCGTTTGTCACAGCTCTGTCACAGAATGGATATTTTCCGGCCAAGAGAAAAAATAGCACTAAGAGAATGAAAGTAGATCTCATAGTCCACTAACAGTGCCTCTGAGATGTGATAATTGAAGGCAGCAGATCTGGCAGTGTAGAATGAGAAGTATACTTTTCCCTGCTCACCTATGCCTCGATCAATAGCACGTAGACAAGAGCTGATTCTATGAGTTATTGGTTACTGCGGGAGCGGACGCAACTCCACGATTTAGTCACCTATGTTCCCTCAGGTAACATCCGTGGGCAACTCTAGGCCATAGCAAACTAGCCCATGTATCTTGAGCAGCTGAAGGGTGCGTCCAGAGGCGTCCAGAGGCGTCTGAGAGACATGGGCTAGTCGGTGGTAGTCACTGTGAGCAGCATAGGGTGTGTACACAAACGTGACAGACGCGACAAGAGCAAAGTAACTTGCCAAAGACGTTACTCAGGGCTCAGCTTACGTGACCCCCACCTCCACGGCTTCTACCACCTCTGTCTCCACGGCTTTTTCACGGCTTCTTTGCGTGGATTGCATGTAGGGTGCATAGCCCTGGGCAAGCGGTGTTTGACGGTGTGAACAGGGTAAAGAGGGACAAGGTCCGTGGAGTCATGTGACGTCTTAAACGGGGTCTGTCAGAGTTCTCAGACCTGGTCAGACTTTGTCAGAGTTCACCCGACTCGCCAGGGCTTAGATCTGCCAACCTATTGCGACCTCTTGGCCCGCCAAAGTTCAGTGAGTAATCATGACTGGGAGGTTTGCTTTTTCCGTGTGCAGGTTGTGGGTGTAAGTGTAAGTGGTGATGATGTGGCAGGAAGAGGAAAAAACACTGCTCAGAGAACCCACAGAAAGGCCACAGAGAGGCCACAGAAAGGCCACCCTTCAAAGCCCACCTCATCACGTGACCTAGACACCACCCATCATTGCTCTTTCTGTACTACGGTGTTAGCTAGGGCCACCCTCAAACCCTGTGACTATGACTTACTAGATTTGCGCTGACGGAAATGTCCACACTGGGCACTTCTCCAGATGCCAAGAAACCTGTACAAGTAGTTGCGGTCTTGTGTTGTCGTAAAAAGCAATCCCCAGACACAGCCAGAGACAGCTGGTATTACTCCCGGCGAAACTGACTGTTTGAACCCCAACCGACTGCACAGCTCATGGCCCGGAATGGATCCCCTCGGTTGCTGTTTCAGAAAAAAGTGTCCGTTGATCATCGTGAGGTGAGAGGGCGGGACTGGGCAAGTATAGGCGATTTGTTAGGCGTTCAGGCGGTGTGTTCGTTGCACCCAACTATAGTTGTGTTCTATGACTACAAGAGTCCCCATTCGTCACACTACGACCCTACACCTATGCCTACATTACTGGTAGCTATGGTGACTCCGCTTACGGCTTACGGCTTACTAAGAAATGTGGCCTCTTCGGGGTATGCAGGGAGTGTCTCATAAAAGGGGGCAAAGAGGGAAGGGAAAAGCGGGAGGCTGTAAATGTGAAAGGTCTAAGTGTCACACAAACAAGACACCCAAGACAAGACAAGACAAGACAAGACACAAGGCGCAAAAGGGACCGACGACTGAGACTGCAAAAAGACATGTGAGACCGAAAGAGTGAGACGAGACGTGAGACACGAGATGGTGGTGGTGGTGGTGACGACAAGTGCCAGTGACAATCGCAATACGACAGGGCGACAAGGGCAAACGGTTCTTGCCAAAGATAGCCACAAGCACATGACAACACAAGCCTTGTCGGCACAACACAAACACAGATCCGCTTTTGCCACACTCACCACAATCACGCCAAAACCGTTACTCCGTCAAGGATCGACGGCCGAGCCAGGTACCCACCGACCGACCACTCCACCCACTCGCTCTGAAAACGGACACATACGCTTTGTGTGAAAAGCGACCCCTGCAGATCCACCGTGATGGAAAGAGGAGCCTAAACACTGCTGGCGAGTGTGAAAAGCGCTGAGAGATTAAAACGGGGGCTTCGCCATGTTTGAAACAATAGGGGATGGGGACCTTGTATGTGTGGGGAGGGGGACCCTGAAGGTACCCAACTTCCAGCGGTCCCCCTGCCGCCACAACAACCGCCAGGGCTACCGCACCATAGCTACCATCTGTAGCCCGGGTGCTATTGACCGATACAATACGTTAGGGTTGTAGAAACACAAAACGAAAAGGCATATCGAGACACACATGAGGAAGAGAGAGAGAGGGAGTAAGAGAGACTGAGTGACACATCAGCGAGAGAGAGAGAGAAACACAAAGTCGAGAAACAACAAAAGGGAGGAACGACAAAACCACACGCCAACACCAGAAACGCAAAGTCTTTCACAACCTTATTTGGCCAACCTAATTTGTGGGAAAATGCAAAGCCGGGGCTATCAAACCCATGGGCAAATAGTCTTCACTGCGTCATCTGCACGTTACTGCAAGGACCCTCCTTTGTCTCTGTACGGCCCTGGCAATACGAGGATATATAAGACCCAGGGGATACCCCGAGATAGGTTTTGAAATCACCAGACACTGACACTCCTCCCCACACAAGACACACACACACACACACACAGAGCCACACACTTACCATGTCGCTCAAAAACATTCTTAACGACGAGCGCCCACTGCCTCCCATTCGATACATTAACTACCCCCCCACACCCCCCATGTATTACTACCAGCCTCAGCCCCAGCAGGTTCCACAGCAAGTTCCTCAGCAGGTGGTTCACTCAGCCGGTGCTCCTCCTCCTCCACCACCACCTCCCATGATGCAGGTGCAGCAGGTGCAGCAGGTGCCTCCTCCTCCTCCTCCTCACGTGCACGCTGCTCATACATATGTGACACAGACTCTGCCGCAATCGCCGCCTCTGTACCAGCCTCAGACGGTGCCCATTGTCAACGTGAATCTCAACAACGTGCACAACAAGAAGCGCAAGAAGTACATGTGTGACTGTGGCCGGTCCTTCACCACCTCGGGACACCTGGCCCGTCACATGCGAATCCACACCGGCGAGAAGAACTACCAGTGCCCCTACGAGGGATGCACCAGCCGGTTCTCGCGACAGGACAACTGCATGCAGCACTACCGAACACACCTGGGGACCTCGCGCAACTCGATGATGCGACGCAAGAGCGGAACCGTGTCGCCTCCCCCGGGCCAGGTTTCCAAGCCCAAGCCGGAAAAGACGGTGGAGCGAAAGATGAGCAACTTTCTCTCGACGGTTTTGGTCACCTAGGAGACTTGGAAGGGGACCAAACCACAAAATGAACATAGAGCTCTCACATACTGTGCTGGCACAGAACTAACGGTCTGACCTGAAAGGGAAGGCAAAAAGCATTTAGATTAATTTATTGTATTTATTGACACAAGAGACGAGGGAGACCTATTAGAAGGAAACAGGAATCTGCGTAGCAGATTATGTTTCGTTTGTTGGTTTGATTGAAACGACGTACCAGAAGGAAACAGGAATCTGTGCAGCAGATTATGTTTCGTTCGTTTGACTGAGACTGCCAGAAACAGCTACCAGAAGGATAAGCTGCTGTAAACCTGTTCCTCTTCCTGTTCTACATCGTCTGACCAATTAGAACCCACTAGCTTTCATCAGAGACCTCCAGGGCCTCATTCCAACTCCCATTGTAAGCTTGCTACTCTTTGGAGTTCAAAACAGAATGTTTCAGAGGTGTCCTCTGTCGTACATTGATGTTTCAGGTGGGGAGAAGACTGGTTGAAGCTGTTCTCGAAAGAGACGTTAAAAACTACATCCTGAGAATCCTCGAGGCTGAACGTCTACCATTGTGTACTGGTACTTCACTCCAGCCAATAACCGAACGGCTTGAATCTACTGGTACTGGTCTGGAATGTAAACTGGTACGAGCACTACAATCTAACAATCCAAAATAGCTCTGGATAGGGTCGATGAATGGGATTGTACACTGAAGATGGACATTGTTGACGCTGTATAGTAGCCACAAACGAGCACATGGCGTTGTAATTGGTGTAGAGTTATCTGGGGAGAGTTCTCTAGGTCCCATTGTATGCTAGAACTACGCTGTATACTCTGATAGCGTACGATAGGTGCTATAGTGACTAAACCAGCTCTCGTACAGTACCTGGAATGTACCGTAGCAGTGTTAGCTCCTCTAAAGACGCTCACTAAGCCACAATGACTATGTCTGTGGTGAGCACTACACAAGACTCAACACCACTAACACCACTAACACACTTAACTCGACCCTGTGCTATTGTAGCGAACCAGTGTCGGTCCAGTGGTGAACATCCGTGGGAAGGCTATCTGCTAGTTACGAGTATTAGTAGCTCAACCGTGCCTCGCCTCGTGTATCGCCATACGTCGGTGTAGAGTTTGATGCACATTCTAACCGAGTTTGGCAATCGGGAGAAGAGTCAGATCTCGACTCAGAAACGAGATATCGACACGGAGAGTTGAAATCCGGGTTTTAATCACTCGAAAATTCCATTCTAAACGTCCCCCCATTGATTTATTATGACCCTTCAATGACCATTGGACCCCGTTGTGCTATGCTCTATTATAGCGGTGGTAGGCGCTGTCCCACGGCCCTTTTGTTTAGGTTGATCGAAGGTGACGATCGCACACAACAGAACTAGCGTTGGAGTGGAGTCTGTCAGTTGGTTCGTCTTCAACCTGTACAGTATGTACTCACTGCGTCATTGTTCAATGTAAGGAGCTATGTAAGTGTTGATGTATGTACAAGTACAAGTATGTACCCCGGAACATCAAAGCCGTAGATAGTAGTCACGGCAAGTCTAGTTCGTATTGGTTCGTATTGCCCAGCTATAAGTATCGAACTACTGCGCTCCGGCTAGATGCACAAGCTGATAGCTCTGCAGTTAGTTGCGCTACCGGTTTCAGACTATTGACTGTTAGTGTGCCACAGGTCGATACGGCTATATTAATCGAGCCTCAGTTGATCCTCTGTCTCAGATCTCCAGGGGGGTGTATGAGGGGGGTGGTTGGTGTCAGTTGGTGGCAATAATTGTTGTTTTGATGATTACACTGTTGTTATTGTTGTTCTCAATCACCCTAGTTCAACTACGGGCATAGCTCGTATCATGGTGTGCACAGCCCATCAATTAGCCACCACCGTTATCGTATCACGTCTAGAAGACTCGGGTTTAACCCCTGTACTTCTCCGGAATGGAGTTAAGCCGATAGTACTGCCGTGGAGGCGGTTGGTGAGTTCTCACAACAGATGGTACAACATCTCGGCACGTGCCTCTAAGAGGTGAAGGACTTTAGATCCGGGTATGCATATCCCCACGGGGCGGGTCAGATGTCGTCGTAGAGCTCCTGTTGGTCATTGTATGTCTCGAGGCAAGAAAGAAGGGTCTGCGAATGTAGTGCTTGCTAAGGGGCCTGTTGCCATAGAAACAATTGGTTAGTTTTGCTAGTAGTTAACCTGCCAAGAGCCTGAGAGTCTCCGAGGCTTGTCAAAGAGTCACTATCTCCAAGCGCGTGTCCATGGTCTAGTTAGCACAAATGGGCTTGTTGGTTCTTGCTTACTATCTGCGGTGTAAACACGAGCGGCACACAGATTTTTAGCCCCAGATCCGGGCGCGTCTCGAGCACATGTCAATTAGACCGAATCACGTGTCCCAGAAAGAGAGCCGACAGGGCCGTCTGGTCTCTTTTCATCAACTCCTTTCCTTCCTCTCCAAAACACCAATTTGCTTCTTTTCGAAAAAACAACACTTAAATCCACACTCTCGACCATAGTGCAAGGCGGCCAATAATTATCTCCATCGGCCGATTGGAAACAGAGGCTGGCCCGCAATGCGCTAGTTGCCACGGTTAGTACAGACTAGTGCAAGAGCACAGATGAGACGTGATAAAAGAACCGATTTGCAGTAATGTTCATGTGGTCAAAAGACACAGAGAGAAAGCGGGAATGGGCGGAAGCAAACCAAACCAGATTTTTTTTCTGGCCACTCACAGTCTCAATTGGGCCAAAGGGAGCGTGTGAGCCCGGGGCTTGGAGCAGCACTAAAGCAATGGTGTCCTGAGTCTTCATCTCCGACTGTGTTCAATTAGTGTGAAATTGGTGCCGTCCAATGGTCCGATACGAGTATTGATTGGGCTAGACTGGGGCCAATGGGAAGTTCTGTGGCTCAACCGTCGCCAATATGTCTGTGTTTGTGACTGTGATGTTTTCTGGTTCATTTTCATAAACACATTGTGGCTACTTGTACGTAAGCACATGTTGGTTTGTGACAGACACAGAGAGCTCAAATTAGGTGCTGCAAGTCAACCCAAGCCTGCGAAGGTTAAATTGGTCACATTTCTAACCACTCTATTTCGGCCGTTGATCTTATTTGAGACCGGAATATTATTTGAAAAGGAACCCAAAAGCCAGAGGGCAACCTTGCGACGAGAAACCAACCTTGAGACGGTAACCTTGCGAGTGCGAACCTTGCTGCGCGCACGGACAAAGGAACCACACTTTGCTTTTTGCCAAATTCGCTTACGCACGTACCTGTACGCATAGCTGCACCTAGTTTCCCACTAGACCCTGCCACGTATACCCCCCCCGTTGAATTTTGGTGGGAATAGATGGCGATTAGTTGGTGGTCAAAAATGACCAATCAGAGTCAAGTATGTCGGACCTCGGCACTGGTTTTCGGCCGAAACACCCTGATGGGGTCCAGAATCCCTCCCCGACTTAACCTCTATACATAGGCCCCCACTCTCTATAGGGACCTGCTTATTTGCTGATCAGACAAGCAGGGCAAACGATAAAGAATGGGCTTATGGTTTGAGACAGTGGTAGATGTCGATGGGGGGGAGAGAAGAGCGGGTTTATTGATTGTGGCGTAGATATATGCTGATCAAGTTTGTGTTGTGTTGTGTCCTGTGCATTGTGTGGTGATTTTGAGTGGCGTTAGCGATATGACCTGATCGCATGCTCCCCTAACATCACCACTTCAAAGTGTCACTACGGTACTAACTCACACTCCACGTCTCAGCTCGATTGAGTTGGTAAAACCTAGAGTGGCAGCCAAACACGACGGCTTGCCGATCCCAAACCACCTGCGTCTCGCACAGCTGGCTGTGAAAATGCTGTTGATCATCCCTGAGGATCAGGGGTGGTTCTAGGGTGGGCGACCCGGGCTTAGCTTAACGCCGGCGTGAAGGCTGGTGAGATCTGGTGATCATGTCCACGTGGCAATATGGGTGTGCTCACTGGTGCATTGCTCGCCAGTTTTTGTGTCGCTATTTTCGCCACCGAACATGAATTGATTGCCTACCGACAACACCCCTGACACCTCTCCCTTCTTCCTCTCTCTCGCTCTCCCTATCCCATCCATCTGCTTATAATCCATGGGACCGCCCACCTAACCTAATGAAACGATACGCAGGTCAGAAAGCGTGCATTGAACAGACAGTGCCGTAGAAGACCCTGGAGACCCGACGGAAAGAGAGCTCCGACGGACGTTCCGTGAGTATGGCGGGGATGGAGGTTGTTGGTGGTGAGGTTGCGCTCTGTGTTGCTACGGTGTGTTTGTGTCACTACCATGGCGGTGCTACATCCTGCTCAGCCTGCTGGTCACCGGTTGTGTCTCTCTTGGCCGCCCTACAGCTCCAATCGCCCCGACTCTTGTCTCAAGACAAAAAGCAACTGCAACGGGCCTGGAACGATCGCCAAACATTGTACATGGATGCGCCTTCCCGAAGCAACTGCCAGCGTAGCGAGCTGGGTGTGTGATAGTCGTGCACAACAGGACTGTGTGACCTCAAGGATGGGCTAGCTCAGGCACAGGCTAAAAAGGAATTCTGTGTCAATCAGGCAGCCAAAACAGTATACACCGAAAAAACAACTCTGTGCCAGATAACTCAGCCTGGCGACAAACTGACTGGCTGCTTGCTTCCCCACGATGACAAGGGTGTGTTGTAGGGTGTAACGTCAGTGAGACATGCAGGACCTTGTCTCGAGTTGTGCTTGCTGGCAACTACAGAAACCAGGACTCCGTTTGCACACCTCCGAGACATTTCACATCAGACCCACATGAAGCCAACATGTCCGCTCCACCTCTACCGAACCCTTCATGCATCTACAGCGTTGTACATGGCGATGGACGTGAGACAGCAGGTCATGTGCAGTGGTGGAATGAGGTGGTGAAGGATGAGTGGGTCTGTGAGCTGGCTACAAAGTGGTGGTCATCTATGTCCCTTCTATTATCACGCCATTTGCCTATCCTTGTAAACACAGCTCTCCTCCTATCAATGTCCAATTCCACGGACGAGAATTCTAGGTGTGTCGTTCCTTACTAGATTATGACTGAAAGCTGACTCACTTGACTTTGTGTTTTTAGGGTCTGCCACGATGAATGTCTTGGACTGGGGTGGTGGCTAAGCTGCTGCCCTTTTTGATTTTGCCGATCGCTATTTTCAAATAATATTCGATAATGCCGCGGGTGGTTTTAGCTCAGTCTCAAGACGGGGTGTGTGGGAGAAAGAGGGCTCCATGGCTGTCTCCCCTAAAGGCTATTACTATGGCCACTGTAGAAACAGAGCTGGCTGCTATAGCTCTTTTTCCCTCTAGGCTGGTTTCCACCGGGGGGGCTGCTGGGCTGTAGATAGGACCCCCCACAGGTGTCTCAACGTCTCAGCTCAAACCACAACTGTATCCCCGATTAGCTGCCGCCATGGAGCCCCGACAGTATTAGGAGGAGTTGCTTTTGGCAGAGTGTGGAGGTAGTGGATATGAGGTAGGTGGGTGGTGTTTTGGGGGTATTTGGTTTTGGTAGTTGTGGTGATATCTAATGGTTGTGGCATTGTAGTGTACAGTACATAGTGTAGGGTATGTAGTGTACTGTTAGTAGTTGGAAGAACGCCAACTGCCTGTAGACTCACCAACCACCACTTCACCAACTCCCCCCACTATATCCACGGGCTTACCCACCCTTTTGATCATGTGGCCCGTTTCTTTTTCACCAGCTGGCAACTCTACTTGGTGGACCCCGTCGCCCTGGTTTCAATCTTTCAATCTCGGGAAGCACAGAACTTTGGAGTAAAACACTCGGGTAGGTCAGGGTCTTTTTCCTTGGTCTCCTCCCTCCCTTGGTCCACGAGCCTCCCTCCAAATAGACTCTCTCTGCTTTCACACCTGGCCCACCCGTTTGAAAGACGGTCTGGTGGCACAGGTGCACATGAGGTTGTTTCTGATCAGCGTCGCCAGAGATTGGCCTTGCCCTAAAAACGGCCGAAAGCACAAAGCCGTAGAGCAAGTGCAAAAGCAAAGAGCCGAGTGGGAACACGGCCAGATTGCAGCATTCCCGATGGTGTTCGTTTTGTGCAGGAGCCATGTCGGCCGAACATGAAAGTGGAGATGTCCAATGCAGGTCTTGGTGTAGATAGCAATGTGGTGGAGACACTCGAGTACATAGTCTGAGGTGGCTACAGTAAGAGATGTAGAAGATGTAGAAGCTGTAAGATGGCTTTGGTGGCACCCCCTACAACCCCGGAGCTATCTCGGAGAAGACCCCTATTCCTCTAACATCCCATTATCACGTTCGCCGATCAAGCCGATCGCGGAGATGGCCAAAACCTACAGTGGTGGTTATTTCGCAGTTGCAAAAGGTGCACCCTGAGGAAAAAATGGTACGATCACGGCGCCGTATCCCGCAAAGAGAGAGGTTGAGTTTTAAACGGACAAAAAGGGGCACCGCACCTTGTTGTCGACAAACATGCCCTTGTTTCGCCTTGTTTCCCTTTTTACAACCCAAACCGTGGATAGGTTGAGACAACTGTGGTCCACAAAAGGCAGACGGGCCCAAACTCGAGCTCAAACTCGGAGGGCCCTGTGCGTGTCGCCTATTACATACGAGTACTCGGTACATAGGGGGTACAGTACTGTAGGTGGACACAGAAAGACACACGGTACAGGCGTGCTTATTCGTGTACCTGGCATTTCAGAACTTTGACACGGGAGATTGCCGTGTCTCAAGGCAGCCTTAGATGGCTGTAAACAAGCAGCAAGGAATCGCTACAGGCAGGCAGCAATGGCTGGCGATTGACAGATTGGCAGATTGACCGTTGGCCTGGTTGTCCCTGTGACCGTTCTCTTGTCGGGTTTTTTTAGCCGTCCACCCGTTCTATCACACTAGCTATAAAAGCGTGATGGATTCATAAACCGTGTGTCTGTTGCTTATCATAACCACACACTAAATAGCCACTGCACCGGTAGTTGCTTTCCCGTGGGCACATCTCCACCCACAGCAACTGGGTCCCTACTGCATTATCCCTATTCCTTCATGCGAGTGGAAAAAGAAATGGAAGTGTTTGTGCGAATGTGAATTCAAGGGAAGAAGGAGGACTGTTGTCTGCGGGAGTCCCAAACAAGACAAGGTAGATCGCCTCTGTGTAAGTACAAAGACGAGACAGTTTGAGACAGCATCGAGAGAGAGAGAGCGAGAGAGAGATTGGCAGAGTAACCAGATGACAGCCGTTGGCGGGTGTGCGATCTAGCTATGGGTGCGGAGTCCTATGCTTGTGCCTATACTCCATTCAACAGCTCGCAAACACTACAACGTATTTATGGACCGTGGCAAGGAGTTCCTCGGCAAGGAGTTCCTCGGCAAGGAGTACTGCTTAATTCTCTTCAACCGTCATTAGCCACACTTTCTTCGCCGGTGGGCAAACGTGTCCAATGGGCTGTTGAGCACTCC
The DNA here is from genome assembly GCA_900519055.1 of Yarrowia galli. Classification (NCBI taxonomy): domain Eukaryota; kingdom Fungi; phylum Ascomycota; class Dipodascomycetes; order Dipodascales; genus Yarrowia; species Yarrowia galli. The sequence goes on from ULGS01000002.1 coordinate 792,380, forward strand.
ACATTAGTTCCTTTTGCTGACGGCTGGACAAAGTCTGACCCGTTTACAATTGCGGAATGCTCTTTTTGTGTCTCGCTACTGTGCTGCACTTGTTCAGACTCCACCGGCTGGCTGCATTAGTGCCATGTCGACAGCTTGTCAACGCGTTTCGCTTAGTGCCAAGAGACGTACAAAAAGGCTTGAGCATAGATATATGTGATTGTACCTTACATGCAACCGTGGGGTGGGTACATCCGGCACCTACGTTTCTAGTTTCCCTGTACGCGATTACTCCTGCTTTTCAGCCCCCCTATTTGCTTTGTCTGGCACGTTTCGAGTCTGGAAAGGGTCGTTGGAAACTCTGGAGAGCTGGGGGAGTTGCGTGGAGGCCGCTCCGTGGTCGTTTAGAGATGTTGGATAAGAGCTGGTTTGTTTCTGGCTATTGATGGGTGACTTCCACGGGTTTGTATGCGATGATCGTGGCTTGTAGATCCACAGCACGTAGCTTTGTCATGTTCAGACAAATCTGGAATGATACTGTGAGACACGACTCGACTTGCTCTTGTGATTCACCGCTGCTGCAACCATTCCGGACATGACCAGTTTCGGCTGTGTTTCAGCTGCCCTTCAGCTGGCAGAAGGTCTGGAGAACGCAAGGCTGGCTGCACCAGAGACATTATTGTCTCATGCCCTGGAACCAGGGGCGCTGTGGGCGCTGTAGGGCTGTATGGGTCGATGTTTCACCTGGAGATTGGCGGAAATTGGGGATTGATTGACGTTGGTTTCAGGGGTGTTCCAGGGACACCGTATATCCGGTTTGGGGCGCTAATGCGGTGCTAAGAGCGGTATGTACTTGTACTTTTAACAACACCTTGAAACTGCCTGGGGAGTCTCAGTCTGCAAGAGAATGATATAAGTGACTTCAAAAGGTGATAGATGGGATGGAGAAGTCACGAATCAACGAACCTATGCATTTCTGACTTTACAATCGCCTTTTCCACCATTTCCTCGTCCACCCACTTTCCATAATATACACCTCCAAGTTAATGTGTATAGGCTGACCAAATTGTGAATATCCGCCTTGAACGGTGAGACTCGGAAAAACTCTCCTCCAAACGCCCTCATCAACAGCCCCCCCCCCTCATCAAGCAGCTCAAATGCTCTTGTTGTACAAATATTGCATCTACGGTCAGCCGCTTACCATTGTCAGAGAACAATACAAGGGTCTTCATATGCGACTGTGGTACTTCCACGATGTACTTGGCGCATGCACACCGTACATAAGGCAGTTGCTGTGAATATTAATATGGCACCTTTCTATATTGGAGCAACAGGGCCGGAAATGACCTACAGGGCCGAAACCGAGTAACAGGGCCGGAAAAGGAGCAACATGCCGGTGTCGCTCATTCGGGGTGTCGCTGTTTGTGCTTTGAGCTTTGTAATCCCGTATTGGCGCACACCTGTTGGGTGACGTACCGTATTGAACCAGGCACAGAAGATCTGTGTATACTAAGCTGTAAGACAGTCTATTTGCGCACTAGGTGTTCCACGGGATCTGCTGATCTTCCCAGGGTCTATCATTCGTAGCTACAAACTGAACCTCCACTCTTAGTTCGGTGTCTGAGCAATATCACTTTCTAGGTGTCCACGGAGATTCCACCCCGTAACTTCAAGACACTTAGCTGTAAGGGCTTGTATTGAAAGCGGCTTAAAACAAACCCTGGACGGAGATTAGGTTGTCTCCAAAGGATTCTCATGATAAACAGACAACTGGTGATGTTTCCACGCAATAGCCAGTGAGTTTGAATTGTGTAGAATGTGACATCCAGGTAATAATTAGACTGCTGGTGATAGACACAAACACAGCGCAAATACGACACAGACACAAACACGATAGAATACGACATAGACACAAACACAAAGACGACACCTCTTCCACGCTGGCAATACTCCGAGTCAAAAATGAATATCGGACTTCTCGGAACTGAAACTTCACGAAGCACCTATTACGAGTGAAACCGCGTTGCTGACGCTCCTTCCGTAAGGGGAAACATTTATAGTCTATTTTCCAGAAGGAGGACCTCAGATGGGAGAAATGACGAGAAATGACAGCACCTCCCAAAAGGGAAATGCGATATCGATGGTTTTGGGATCGTGTTGAAGCACGCTACATGTCCCAGAGGGGGTAGAACGCGCGGAAAAGTTGATAATGAGTCTTGTAAGGTACGAAAGAAGGTATGTGCAGACTTATGGAGAATTCCATGGAGTCCTTGTTGTTATGGTAGCTAATTGGCATGTGTATATCCATTTTCATTAGAGTTCACAGAAAACCTTAATATCCGTCCAGATTGGGAGGAAACTGGGAGGAATTTGTTAGGCAAGGAGCGTCAGCAACGCAGTTTTACCTCCGTAGCTGCAACATCGGAGGCGTTTCCCAGGACACCGACGAGATGAGATAGACCAGTACAAGCCTGACAGAGTCTGTAAAAACGCAACGCCGAGTCAAACGCAATTTTCCGCATCTCTATAGCTCTTGTGGTCGACGAACTGTGATCTGTATTGCAAGCCAATCGGTAAACTTCTGCTTATGCTGCTGCTTCGGCTATTTTTGGGCTGTCTGCAAAAAAGCACTCATATGCTGCTGACATGTATTTGCCCACCTGAAAGAAGTCATAGCTGGATGATCTATTGCAGGCGACTGCAAACGGTTGCAACGTATTCCTACGGACCTCGGAGCTTGCATTGTCCATTTTGTCCGACCGAGACAGTCGGACCGAATTAGACCCTGGACCGATGTGCCGACGATCTTATGCAAGGGGACTAGACTGTACAATTAGTGCGCGTGTGATGTTTTCGGCGAGAGGGGCAAGGGGGGCAGAGAAAAAGAAGATGACATGCGTGCTGTAGGTACAGGTGTACGCCCAAATCGGCCTGAGCTTGCTACTGTACCGGAAACGGTTCTTTACTTGCCCTTGTCTTACCGGCTCCGTTGGTGAGACTCGGGATCTACATCTGAGCCAGGGTCTTAGAGTGTAGTCACAGGGTGGGTGGGTGTGCAGATGAGAGCATAGCTGTCAGTACGGAGTAGGTACGGGGTAGGTACAGTTCAGGGGGTTATCTCTCAGCTCGATACGGGTTGTCTGGTTGCGGATACCAGATACAAGAACAGTACAATACCCCTATTCTGTTTCGGTGGGTGTACTTGTACATTCTTCTTGACGCCCTTTGGTTACAGAACGAAGACGTTTTTACCTGTTCCAGCTGACTCACCATTGTCTCTCTTTCTACTTCTCTGTGCGATGAGCATGTGCAAAGGTCTGAGTACTAACTATGGTTAAGATGTCTCTCTTTCGATTTCTACAATGACTCCAACCAAAGCTTTGCCCGATACTCACTTTGCTCAACTAAAGAACTACACTGTCAACAAAACTCAACTATTCCCGCATGGCTGTGGCAAATCGGCCTCACTGTCATCACAAGCTCAGAATGCGAGCAGAGCACAAGAACGAACTCCTATGACAACACCTTCTAACACCAACCACCAACTGACACCTCCCCAAACACCCCACATCATCTCATCACAGTCTACCTCCAAACCTTATCACTCAGCCCTGCATGTTAGGTGCTACGTCATCTACAACTGGTCTTACAGTATCGATCTTTTGATCTCCACACCATCAACCCAACCACAAGATGCGAATCACCACTCTGCTGACTATGGCCACTGCGGCCATGGCTTCGCTGATTGATCTCACCGACAAGACCTTTGAGAAGACCGTGCTCAATGCCGATCATCCTACTCTGGTCAAGTTCTACGCTCCTTGGTGTGGACACTGCAAGAAGATGGGTCCCGATTACGACCAATTGGCCTCTGTGTACGCTCACACTGACGCCGTTGAGATCGGCCGATACAACGGCGACGAGAACCGGAAATTCACCAAGAAATACGGCATCCAGGGCTTCCCCACTCTCAAGTGGTTCCCCGGAAACGGAGCTGATCCCATTGACTACGAGTCTGGCCGAGACTTTGACTCGCTGCTCAACTTTGTGACCGCCAAGTCCGGCGTCAAGGCTAAGACCGCCCCCAAGTCCGAGGGCGCCAAGCTGATCAAGACTGTTGATGACCAGTCCTTTGCTGATCTCTTCAAGGACGGCAAGAAACACGCTCTTGTTGCTTTCACTACTTCTTGGTGTGGATACTGTAAGCAGCTGGCTCCCGAGTACGAGAAGCTGGCTGCTATTTTCGCACGTGATCCCGTTGCTATTGGCCAGGTCGACTGCACTGAACCCGAACCCTCTCACGATCTGCTCGAGAAGTACGAGGTTGCTTCTTACCCTACTCTGCTCTGGTTCAAGGAGGGCAGCACCGAGCCCGTCAAGTACGAGGGTGGTGACCGATCCATTGAGGCTCTGGTTGCCTTCGTCAACGACAAGACCGGCCTGAACCGAAACACCGACGGCTCTTACAACGACTACGCCGGTGTGTTCAGCGGCAAGCTGCTGGAGCAGCTCAGAGAGGCCGTGGAGAACCCCAAGAAGATCAAGCAGTTCATTGGCGAGATCCCCCAGTCTTTCTCCACTGTTTACGAGCGAGTTCTCAGCAAGGTCAGCTCTCTGGGCGAGGAGACTGATGCTTACCTCGAGAAGGAGATTACTCGACTTGGCAACATCATCGAGAAGCGAGGTGCCAAGCAGGACAAGCTGGACGAGTTCAAGATCCGACAGAACGTTCTCAAGTCCATCAAGGCTCTCAAGAACAAGGTCGAGAACGTCCGAGATGAGCTTTAGACGGTTGAATCGTAGGATTTAGAAATGAATGATATGAGCGAGATAAGTGGGGGAGAAGGGGAAGGGCCGTTGACGATGATACAATGTAGCTCAGTCGAGAGGCTGACATTTGATATATCACGTGACGTAAACAACTGTAGGAACTGTCTCTGTAGGCCTGTAGCAACACCAAATTATTATCCTTCTGGGCGCTTGGCAACGCTCCAATACTGTAACGGTCACCTCCACAGTATTATCTGGTCTCCGTATGGATTCTGGGGCTGGCCAATTGTCTTGTTTGGTGTTTGCGGGGCTGGTCAAATTAATATTACTGTGTGGTGCAGTTTGGGAGCACGTCTGACGCGTCACGTTAATAAAGTGCTTTCTGGGATAAAAGTACAGAATCAATTTTGAGGCTCTCCAGAAAACAACACCACCACCGCCGCGACAACACAAACACAACCACCATGGACCAATTCGACGTTCCCACGACCCGAATCACGTACCACAACATTCCCGAACCCAACAACTCCAGCCCAAGCACTCTGGCGGCGTTCCTTCTCATTGGGCTTTTTTTTCTCAGCAGTTATCTTCTCTTCCGAGCCTTCAACTCAGCCCCAATTTGGATGCTCCCGATCCTGAACTGGATACAGGAGAAGCTCGAGCGGTATGACGAAGAGATAGAACGACGACGAGAGGAGTCGGATCCCGTGTTCAGGCGCCAAGCCCAAATGAGAAGGGACATAGAGCAGTATAAGATGATGAGGCACAATCAGATGCGACTGAAAGAAGAGGGAAGAGCTATGATGGCAGAGATGATGAGAGAGATGGGTATTGACGGCAAGATTGTTCAGTGAAGAGATGCTGGCATCTACAAGCGCAATTCGACGTCTACGGCCAAGAACCAACTTCTACAACCTCTGTCAGATCGCGTGGCAGGTTTGGGCTAGGGCTGGACCCAAGTCTTCAATCTCACTGTTGGAACACGTCTATCAACACAAACACTGTTTTCGCGCCCTCCGTGGAATCCCTCCACCTTGTTCTAGAAGGGCTGTTATGAATTCTTGGTTTACAGGGTCAGAGTCAAACCGAAACCATAGCGACCCTAACAGGGAGACTTTAACGAGCACGCGCCCTGGCTGTCACCAGTTTAACCGCCATCTATGAATCTAGAGTTGTCGCAATACACAGTTTCAAACCGTGTCTCTGTGGTACACATACACAAGTCTATTGTCATAAATCGAATCTATGAACCCAAGACTACTCTTAAAACCCTCAGACCTCCTCTCCTTGAACTTCAATGGAATGCATTATGCTAATTAATATAAATATACGTCTCAAGTAACTTCACTTTGCTTCTTTCGAGCTGTCGCCGGCATCGTTGTCTTCTCTTCGGTTGTCCACCTCATCCTCGGCTGGACTCATGTAGCCCACAGGCTCAGGGGTATCACCTTCGGTAGCTTCCCACTTGACAGGCTCATCGTATAACGACCGCGATTTCTTCTTCTTGGGTCCTGGAGTAGCTAGAGGACTTCCTAGGGTTCGGGGAAGTGGTGGGGAAGACTCCATGTCTTCACTGTCGCTATCGAGGCCTAGACCCTGGTCTCCTCCTTCATCACTCACAGGAGATTGAGGAGTGAGATTCAACGACCATCTGGGCGACAGGTTGCTGATGTTGCGCTTGAAGTTGCGTCTTAGATGACGTCTGAACGATCCAAAGTCGGAATTGTCTTCGGAGTCCGTGTTGAACGCCAATCGTGATCTTCGAGAGAACTCGGGACCTGTACCTCGGGTCAGAGCGACAAATAAAAGTACCACCAACAGAATGAGACCTTGGAACATGGTCATTCGTTTCTGGAAGACAAGATCGTCGGCGAGCATCGCAAACCGTTGCGAAATGGCTGCCATGTTCTTGTCTGTAAGACTCTTCTGTAAGTCTAGCTCCAAAATAGCTCTGTTGAGTTTCTGTTCCCTCTGTTGAGAGAACATAACCAGTTGTTGGAGAACTGTGGCGTTGAAATGGAACAAAAAGTCGTCAATCTTGGAGTTTTGCTTCTTCTCAATCTTGTAGAGCAGATCCCGAAGCACCTTGGACTGTTCTTCAACATACTGAAGAGACAGAGTAGCATTTGACTCCAGAAGAGACAGACGTTTCATGATCGTCTTGTAGATGGACTCTTGTGTTGGTGGAGTCGATGTAGAGTTGTTAGATGTGTTGGGGTTTGTGTTTGTGTTTGTGTTGCTTTCAGTGGTGGTGTTGCTATTTTTGGTACCGTTAGTATCACCAATCTTGCGATAAAACTCGTCTAAACGACAGTATTCGTTGAGACCCAGTTTGACCTTGTCCAGAGACAGTTTGGGGATGCATTCGCCCTTTTCAATGATGGTATGGTTGAGCGAAGGGTTGTTTTTCTCGACAACATTCTCTTGGATCATTTCTTCTTCATGAAATGTCTCTGCTGTGTTTTTCTCAAACTGAACAGTCTCCTGTTGAACAGCAGCTTCTTCCACCTTTTCTCCACCATCAACACCTTCCTCTCCTCCGCTTCGTTTCCATTCCTCCATCATGGTCGTTCCATGGACTCGGACTACAGAGATCGGACAGTAGTACTCATGACCCCAATGTGAGAGGAACTCGATCTTGACGTATCGAGCCCAGATCTGTGGAACAGTAATGTCGAACGTTTGCAAGTCTCTGATATTGTCGGCTGTGAAATCTCCAAGTACCCGCCACTCTCCTGAGGCCACAGGATATCGATCTGCCACGCTGATTCGAATGTCTTTGAACATGGACGAAAAGAACTCGTAGTTGCCGACCACCACCTGGTCCACCAGAATGTCCTGGCACAGCTCGATGATCACGTGTTTGCTGCCAGCGACACATTTGTTGAGTAGGTACGAGTCCTTGTTTTCCACGAGAATCGCCCCGGCTCCCTTGACGTCCTTGTTGCTTTTGACAACTGTGGCTCCACAATCAAACGACGCGTAATTGAACCGATCCTTGTATGTCTTTCCCGGGTCGTCAGAAGCCGCAAACAAAAAGTCGATTTCGCCCGTGAACGGGTCCATCTCGGGTTCATTGGGTCCACCTGATCCTCCCCCTCCTCCTCCTCCTGATCCTGATCCTGATCCTGATCCTCCTGATGCCGATCCAATGTTTTGTCCACTCTGTAACAGGTTGTGTATTCGCCACTCCTCGAACGATCTGAGAGTTGGGGCTGGATGCGACGGCGTGGGTTGGCCTGCCTGAGTGTCGCACAAAGCCAGCCCCGCCACGACGGCCAGAATCCACAAGTTCATTAGCTCTGTTTTCTGTCGATGGTCGGGTTTTACATGTCCCACATGTCGACAGATAGCACTGCATGCAGGCCGAGCTTAATTTTTTGTGGCAGCGATGGGACAACGTAAAAGTATGGGTGAGTGAAAGAGTAAGGGTGGGGTTCATGATATGGAGAGAGAACGGATTTTCCGGCAGTTTGATGATTTCGAGAAATGAAGCAGAAACCAGTGAAAGCCTTTCCACTGCCACCACATGACACACATGAAACACCATACAGTCATTGCATCACATCTGCACTCCTGTACAGTGCTAAGCCGATGTTGTATTAAGGGGTGCAAAATGTGATGCTGCATTAGATGAGCCGTGCTAGAAACCGGAACTGGATGGGTGTTTGAAGTGTCAGAAGTCGTCGTTTGGCTAAGGGTTGACAAGTGGCAGAATTTGGGGTGGAGTTCTGTACTAATGTTTCAACTAGATTGGTGAGGGGTTAACTATTTAGGGCATCTTCTGTTTGGGCTGAAGTAAGAGGCTAACAAAACCTGATCAAACAAGGAGAACACGAAATACAAGAACAATCATCATGGAATACATTGGCAACCTCAAAACCAACAAACTCTCGGCTAGCTTAACCTGTTTCCGAACAGACTCGTCTTTCTCAACAACAACTGCGTCGCCACAACAATTCTTCATATAGCACTTCTCGCATAACAGTGACGACTCTAATGGGGCCAGAAAAGCTCAGAATTGAATGGGTACTTGAACATATACAGCCCGCTGTTATTTTAAGCCATGACCTAGGGCTCAATACTCGGGATAGACCCCCCTATTCGGTCAGGAACCATCATCTAGGTTCAGCCCTGTTTGTAGCTATACGAACGATTATTCGAACTGAACAAGTCTAAAGAATTTGGAACCAGAGAAGGATCACATTCTTTTACAGTGGGGATTCTATTGTGAAGTCCAGTCCCTATTTGGGGTCACATTGACTCGAGAACCAACATTTCTGCTCTGTGCTATACGAAGCATCAATGCGCCCCATCCTATTTGGTTTCTGCCAATGTCATCCACAGGATGCATCATTAGTAGTTTATCTCATGTCTTGTTTCTCTGAATGCTGGTTACTAAACCCGAAAACGTTCAGATCCGGGACGAAGCTGTTTTGTTGAGCTGCCTCCACCAATATATTTCACTCTTCTCTTTCATACCCTGAAGGGGTGGTTCAAGGTCTGGACAAATTACACATAGCAGCTAGCTAGCTGTTTCACATGCCTGCAACCTCGGGCACTACGAGCACCTGGACTTCACATTTGACAGTTTAAGAGCCTTAAGACTCAATTATTAGACTTATAGCGGACCACAGAGTGACCCTACAAGTGGCGTGCTGTTTGAGAGTCACACAGCCTAATTTGACCTATAAGTAGTGTGTACAGTACAGTAGTACGAGTACTGCAACTTGACACCCTGAAGAGTAGCCCGCATTGAACAAACACTTAAGATCGGATCTAAGCTCGTAAAAGCAATGGTACGGGTCGAGTGACCATAATCATAGTTTCACTGCTTGCTATCTGTACTCTTAGCTCAGTTATCGTCTCCCTGTGTGACCCTACAGAACGGTAGTGCATAGACGTGGGGGAAAATGTGGGCTAGCTCACAGTTACGATCACCTGCAGCGGGATAGATGCTCCCGTAGCATGTAGCATAGATTTAATAGTGGAGGTGTATCGTATTGGTCAATGGCAAGTCCTATATATGGCGGTCAGTACTGTAGTACATGTGGTACATCACGTACGACACAGTACCAACTGATACAATGGCGACTGCTGTATGTACTCTAATCGTAAGTGACACCAGCTTGTTACTTGAACTCGCCACTTCACCAAGATTGACTCAAGCAATGCCACATAACTACAGTCTCCCTTTATGAGCTCTTATACTACCGAGACCCTGCTATTGCAAGGAACAACGGGCCGCCCTATAGCTGGGAAATATTTCCCTAACACGGACTGGTCTTGTTATAGGTGGAAAAAGGTGAGAAAAGTGGCACGATTTTCAAGTCTCCATAATCGTACGTTTCTGTGAATCCAGACATTCCCACATTTTGGGGCTTAGTCCTGAAATTGGAGCTTTCACATGGCAGAGTATGTAGGAGTACTCGTATGTGATCTTCTGAGAACTGGAAGAACGCGACAGTGACATTGTCCTTGTGTTTCAGATGTTGCACCAACAGTGACCTTTTCAGTCAGTATACTGAGAGTCCTGTTGTGATTTGTTGTAACATCCTGTACAGATACGTACGAGGGTCCGAGTACAAACACCACATGACAACCCTGTATAATAATCGGTATTACCAAACCCCCGTAGCTCCGGTCTAAACTTGTAATGGTGGATCTTTCCAACTGCTATTCATACACATAGACTCTTTACCTGTGGTCTCTACTCTTAGCACTTTATCATCTACCACTCTGGGGAAAAGGTGGTCTAGCGTGCATTTCACTTTTAGCGTCTTTGCGGCGTTTGGCAGCGGGAAAAATGTCTCCCGTCATTTGGTTGCTTTTATGGAACTGTGCTATAGGGGTTGTAGCCTGCTGAAGAATCTGCTTAGAACCTCTGTCTGCTGAAGATATTGATACCTGTTCCCCACAGTAAAAAGCCTCTCCATCAGCCAGCACAGCGCAGATGTCTAGATAAGGACTGAAACCATTTCGTCTACCAGCTTTCATAAGTCCGTAGTACTAGCACCGTCACGAACAATAATCCACCTCTCCGTTTGTTCGTGTCGTATGATTAGGTATGATTATGCCAACTACGAATCTATGATACGGCCAAGACGCACTAATGCGGAGGGTAGCACGGGCCGCCTTATAAATGGTAGTTATGGACTTGGGTGGTTGGTTTAACTCGCTCTAGTGGTATTCCTGTTAGAAATGTTCCAGCAGTCTGGCGTTGAAAAGATCTACACATCTTGTTGTGGCTGTCATCTGAGGAGACATAGACTATTGTGTGTACTCGTACTATAGACACTTCAGAATAGTGCACGAGAACACAATCAAAATAAGAACAGCTTGTCCCCCGACCCTTTGCCTCATGTTACATCTATCAATGGCTAGATCATAGATTCTCCAGCTGTAATAATCCCGAGGGGTGGTATTTGATTTTTTCACAGGTAAAAAAGATGGACGATTAAGCTGTGAAAATCCTGGGGTGGGGAAGAATGAGGTCATAGTAGTGATTCAGGGGATGTAATCAGGTACTGCAAGACTAGTTCTGGACTCCGCTTTACTCTCAGCCCTAGTCCTGGGGCTGTAAAGTATTCGTCACCGTCACATTATGGTCCCACCGTCATAAAATGTCAATACGACGTAGAAACGATGACGTCGAGGTATTAAATCGTCTCGTTCGTACAGATTGTCTCTCCAATAATCAACATCAACTCCACGAACCGAATGCTTCTTTTTCTGGTGCTGTTAAGCCTTGTGCGGGCGGCCTCCGAGATCTCAAACACGTTCACCTCCATCGACACGATTCTGGCATACTCTGATGGAGTCAAAGAAGGGTTTGTGTGGGATCTGTGGCAGACCAAAGTGACCTTCGATATCAGCTCAGAAGATGTTATACATCAAGGTGACTTCTTCCAGTTCAGCTTTACAGGAAAAGACCTTCTCTATCCTTACGCCGTCTCTTCAGCACCCGTCAATTACAACTACGACTTTGACATTCTGGACGACGAGAGCAATGTGCTGTTTCACGTGGTTTCAGACACTGACTGGACCTTCAAGGCGGTTGCTACGAACTACTTTGACAGTCATCAGATCGACGGACTGAAGGGAGATCTCACGGTCGAGTTTTGGGCTAGTCCTACCGCTCCAACGGGACTTACCACAATCTCCGTGGACGGTCTACAAAGCAGCTTCACCATCGATCCACTTCCTCAACCTCCCTACTTTTCTCTGACTCGTCAGAAAGACGCAATCGACTTCTTTTCTCTCATTCCTGTGACTCCAGGAGGAACTCTACAAGTCTCCTACAGGTTCCAAACACCCGATCTCAACCCGGACAACTCGATAGCTCCAGGGGAGTCCTTCTTTCTCACAGACATGTATTTCGTCAACTCTTACGGGTACAAGATTGAAGGTTATGATATGGAACAGTTCATCGAGAGAGATGTCAATGGAGGCACCTTTTCTAACATTCCCAGAGAAGTGGCTGCCATCTACACACAGATGACAGGTTACACCAAATTTGACCAAAATGAAGCCTCCTGTGCTGAATTGACTGTCAACAATAAACCCTTTGAAACCCTGTGTCTCTCTGATGGACTGGGACCTAAAAACGTTCCAGGAGGTGATGGTGTGGTAACCATCAAGTTTGTTGTTGACCCTAGCATAACAACCTCATGGTACACAACGACCACCTGTCAATCAGCCACAGTTTCCTCCACCTGCTCAGTTGCAAGCAACAGCGATCTCACATTCAACCAATGCTTCACAACTTGTACCGGTATTGTCACATCCATTGGTCTCTGTCTCGGTCTTCAATCTTGTGTTTGTGATAGACTGGCTCAGACCACCAAGGCTGTTGGAGAATGTATCCAGTGTCTCGGTCTGTACAATCTTGGAGGAATTCCTCTTCTTGGCGCAAACTTTTTGAACTGGCTCGGAAACTGCGGAGTTCATCCAAAGGTGTATCTTCAATGTAGCACTCAGACTCTTCCAGGTTGGTGTTCCACTGTAACTGGTTCTGTGGTGAGCACAATTGGTCAGTCGATTAGTTCTGAGTCTCCTGCTTCTTCTGAGCCTTCTTCTTCTCAAACTGCTTCTTCTGAGTCTGCTCCTTCAGGCGAGCCCTGGACAGCTTTTTTAGAACTTATTTCAGAAAAGTCGTCTACCACTTCTCATTCTGATGATTCATCTTCAGATAACTCTGTCTCGTCTCACTCGTCTTTCCCGTTAGAAGAATCACCTGATTCGACTCAATCAGCCGATACGCAAACAGGGAGTTCTGTTGAGTCCCACGGGCCTTCCACTGCGCCTTCTGCCGAATCCTCTTCTGAATCTCCTGTCGACGCCTCTTCTAAGTCTTCTTCTGGGTCATCTGCTGAGTCCTCGGCTGGGCCATCAACTGAGCCATCATCCTCCCCTGAGTTCCCAGAACCTTCTGCCGAGTCCTCCTCTGTTGAATCTTCTGCTGAATCATCGTCTCCTTCTCCAATCGAGTCTCCTTCTCCAAGCGAGTCTTTTGTTCCTGACGAATCATCTGCACGACCAGAGTCGTCCTTCTCTGTCTCATTTGAGCTTCCTGAATCATCATCAGAAACACTGGTAGGAAGTTCAGCCACTCCTGGTGTTGACTCGTTGTCACTTGCGTTCTTTGTTGACTCCTCTGTTGAGTCCTCGACAGTCCCTTCTGAGTCTTCTGAGTCATTCGAGCCCTCTTCTGAAGGTGCCGAGTCTTCATCGGAGTCTGCTGAGTCTCCATCTGACCCTGCCGAGCCTTTTACCTCCTCTCAGTTGCCTGGTGAGTCTTCTTCAGTTTCTTCCATCCGCCCTGCCAGCTCTCCAGAGCCAAATGGTAACAGCCCAGTTGAACCTAGTAGCCATTCGTCGGACCCCAATGAGTCTCTTGATGTTTCCATGTCCGATTCAGCTCCCCCAGAAGCATCAGTTTCTTCAATGGAGCCTTTGGTGACTTCCCCAGAGCTGGCTGAGTCACAGGAGTCCTCAGCTCCAACCCAGTCAGCAGTTGCGCCGTCACTTGAGTCATCCCACGAATCTTCCCTGGAGTTTCCTGCTGAACCATATGCTGGGTGGTACATGGAGTCATCTATCAATGCTGCCATCGAGTCGTCTGCTGAGTCACGCGTTGAGTCGTCTGCCGAGTCATATTCATCCGAGTCCTCTTCTGTCGAATCCTCTTCTGTTGAGTCGTATTCTCTGGACATCCGTTCTTCAAGTGATTCTTCAGTGGAGTCAGATTCGGCAGACTTCGTTGAGTCCCCATCCAGCTTTCCTGAGGGACCTTCATCTATCAAGTCGTCGTCTCCATCGGAGAGTGTCTCAGAGAGCACGACCGGAAGCAGAGAACATCCATCCTCTTCATCTCTCTCTGCCCAACCAACACCCATCGACTCCCCTCGCATCGAGTTAGCCCTGTCCACTGCGTCTCCGGACGTTCCTGTTGTGTCATCTGCCTCAGAAGAGACTGACAATCCAGAGAAGATCGATACTCCAGAAGTCCTGCTTGTGTCTTCACAGAGTGATTCTATGACACATTCTTTGTCTTCTGACGAATCCGAACCAAGCTCTTCAATCTCCAGCTTATCTCCTGAGTCATCTTCCGTCGAACCGTCCTCAGAACCTCTCAATTTGTCATCAGAAGTTCTCTCTTCTGCCTTTGCTCAGTCTGATATGGCTTCAAAAGCACTGGGGATAAAAGCTGGCGGTACTGGTCACAGCACCGGAGAAGAGCAGACCGTTGGTGTGGGCGATGTTTTCATCATTGTAACTTCAACCGCTACAGTTACCGAGACATCAGTTTCCTCAGTCACCGTGGTCTCCATTCTAGCAGTTACTGTGACTGCTTATGCTACTGTCACCATTACAGCTGGTAGTTCGTCCGAGTCTCCCACAAATCCTGTTATGCTTTTCGAGACTCCTCTTTTGCCTGTTCCATTGTCTTCCTTTGCTACCAAAGGTGGGTTTCCTGGAAGTGGTGCCGTTGCAGTTGACCCTGCTTCTTCTGAAGTTGGAAATGAAGGCAGTTCGGGGAAGGCAAGAATCGAGACAGGTGACCTCGGCAGTCGAGTATCTGACAGCGGTGACCAAGGCAAGAGTGGAAACACTGGCATTCAGACCCAACCCTACTCTGGAGGTGACGGCATCGGTTCCAGCATAAGTGGAACGTCTGAAACAGATGTGGGAAGTAAAGACGGCGCAGCTGAAAACATTTCTAACAGTGGTGGACACAGCACAACCTCTCGGATCAGTCGCTCTAACCGTAGCACTGGTGAAACTGACAATGGTAGTTCCAATAGTGGCAACAAGAGTTCTGATCAGAGTGAAGGAGGGAGTGGAACTCGGAACTCCGACCAAGGTTCACCTTTAGCAACAATCACTGGTGGCACCGATGGTACCTCTTCTGGATCAAGCATCAGCTCTGAAGTAGCAAGCACTACTGGAGTAGCAAGCGTCACTGGAGTGCCCAGCATCATCAGGGTGCCAAGCGTCACTGGAGTGCCTAACGAATCTAAGGCGCCAGTCAGCGACTCTCAGACCCACCCTGATATCAACAGCTTGTCAGGTGAGGGAGGTGCCCAAGATACTGAGGGTCAGTCAAGTCTCAGCATCAGTACAAGCCACAATCGAGACTCAGAAGATGGGTCAAGTCGGGATCATCCTCGGTCTAGAGTCGACTTCGAAGCAGGCATGATTCATCCCGTCAGTGCAGGTTTCCTCGTGGAGAGTCCTAGCATGACACAATTCCCATTCACCTCAGATATCCCAGGTGGAGTGACAGTTGATAGTGACAAAGATGAAGGAATCGGAGGTGGAGTGGTTGACAGTAGCGATGGGGCACACAGTGATCGTGGCTCCCGTGACTCTACCGCCAAACTTGGCTCTGATGGTCAATCTGGAGCTGTCGGTGACAGAGGTGCTGGTGAGGAGAAAGGCAACTCCGGAACTGGCAACATTGGTGGGGATGGGAAAAGCTCGAGTTCTGCTGACGGAAGACAAGGCTCAGAAGGGGAAGACGGAAGTGCAGTCGTTGATGGCCAGTCAAATGCTCTCGACGCTGTGACCAGAGTCGAAGGTGGTGAGTCTGATGGTCTGAGAAGTGATTCATTTGACATTGACGATTCCAGTATTGTCGGAATTGAAAGTCAGACTGGCAACGATGAATTGATTAGCACCGGTGACGTCCTCGGTGGGTCTTTGAGCGGCTATGATGTCTCTTCTGAAGGCTTTCATAGCCCTCCAGAGAGCACCAACTCTTCTGACAGTCTCAATGATCATAATGTCGAGGACGCAGACTCGAGTGGTGATGGGGCTTCATCTGGAGGTAGAGATGAAAATGGCCACGGAAAAGGTCATATACCAGATACTGTCTGGGTTGGCAGCACAATGACTGAAGGAGATGGCCACCAGAGTCATGCCGTTTTGCCAGGGGCAACAATAGCAGGCCCTTCCAGAGAGACTGGGTCGTCTGGAGGTTCCCAAACATTGTCACCCGCTCAAAGCAACTCTGGTTCAAGCATTAATCCCAAACGTGCTTTTCTGCTGTGTCTTGTGGCTCCTTTTGTGTTTTTGTGGTGGTAGAAGTACGAGTAATGAATGTTCATGATGTAATTGGGCGGGTGTAATGTGCAGTATTATTTAAAGATGTCAACCAATGGTAAGGCGGCATTAAGCTTATTGAAAAGCTACTGAAGAGCTTAACAAATAGTTAAAGAGGCACTCAACTAGATTTATTAGATTCTGAAAAGATGTCTAGTGCCTGATGGGCAGAGTGTCCGAACGTCTTGTCTCTGTTTGACCACAGAATTATAGTGAACTACAACTTCGATGAGCTCTCCAGTGCATCTTGTGTCTCCCTCCCCCTCTTCATTAAGTACCCCCAGTGGGCTGCGAATGTAGTGGGTTGTGCTTAATTTGAACTCTCGTTGAAAACGAATTGACGTACATCTCGTCGAATGATCAATAACTATCTGAGTGAAGTTAGGAGATCGCATATAGCGAGGGGCCACAACAATATAATCTCAAAATCTGGACCTCTCCGGCAGAGGAAGCAGTGAATTTTGGAAGTCCTCTGACTAAACTTCACCATTACCCGGTGCATTCGCAGCCCACTGGGGGTACTTAGTCAATATGCGATGGGTCATGCTTAACCCCAGATTCGACTGGACCACCGAACCTTAAATCTGACATTTGTGTCTGTGTCTGTATTTGTGTAATTAACTTCCCCACACCACTTACTCGATACAATGCAATTAAATAATGAGAAACGGCAGAAGCTGCCAGACAAGCTAAGAGTCACAAACGACTTAGTCGTCGTTGTCTTGGTGAGTATTACCGAGAAGAAGACAGGTTCCTAGTGTGATCACACGATTGTCAAGAGACCTGTTATGACATGGGTTGTGAGCTCTTCATGCCTCATCACACTTTACATGTGGGGTTGCAGGTTTCTACTCGTACTTGTAGCTAGATAATTTACAGCTAGCTATTTGATGGGACCTATAATTACGAATCTGAAATGTTATTGAGAGTTACTTATGGTGTTAAACTGACACAGGTTACATGAAAACCAGAGCCAGAGGCAGGGCCATGGCAATACTGACAGCCAGTCGAGAGGCACTGTTGGCCTGGGCGGGAATGTTGGCTGGTGGAGCCTGAGCAGGAATAGGGGCCTCAACATTGCTGGGAGGGGAGGGAGGAGAGGGGGTATCAGGGGAGCCAGCGGGTGCAGCGGGTGCAGCGGGTGCAGCGGGTGCAGCAGGAGCAGCAGGCACAGGGAGTTCATCGGAACTGGAAGAGTCAGAGGAGCCACCAGAGCTGACAGACTGAACAGAGCCACCAGAGGAGCCAGTTTTGTCATCGGTTGAGATCTTCTCAGTGTCACCGGCGGTGCTAACAGATCCAGATGGCTTATTGGAATCATGCTGGGAAACTTCGGCACCACCCTCTACAACAACTGAGTCGGTCGATCCGTCATGGGTGTCTGAGTGGCCACTCTTGGAAGATTCGATTTGAAGGCTACCTCCCGATCCACGGGAGCCAGAGTCACGGGAAGGGTGAACGGTGACATAAACAGTCGCAACGTCGTCATGGGTGACAGTGGAACCAATGACAGTTCCCGGGACATGGGTAACGGAATCGCCACCAGCACTCTTCGTGAAACACACGGTCACGGTGGTAGTGGGAGTACGGGTAACAGTGGTTACAGCAACAGTCACCTGTCGGTAGAACTCGCCGTTTGCGTTGGTGAACACCTCAGAGCCTGCAGTGGGACCAGCGACGGTCACTGTAGAGACAGGGACATGGGTGACCTGCTCATATAGATCGCCGTCGGAGTTGGTGAGGGTCTCGGTACCAGTGGTGGGTCCAGCAACCACGGTTGTGGATACGACACTCTTGGAGAGAGTCGAGCTGGCCAAAGAAGACGAAGAAGACGAAGAAGAAGAAGAAGAAGGGACGATGGTGACTCGCTCGTAGTAGTCACCATTGGCATCAGTGAGGGTCTCTGTGCCTGCGACAGAGCCGGTGACAGTGTTGGTGGAGACTGGGGTGCGAGTCACCCGTTCAAAGGTGCTTCCGTTGCTGTCAACGAGAGTCTCTGTGCCTTCAGCAGGGCCAGGGACGTTGCTGGTGGAAACAGCCTCATCTGAGGTGATGGCAGGAGAGGAGGAAGATGAAGAGCTGGAAGAGCTGGACTCGGAAGAGGAAGAGGAAGACTCAGGCACACTAGTGACCTGTTCATAAAGCTCCCCATCAGCGTTAGTCAAGATCTCGGTTCCAGCACTAGGGCCAGGAACAACATTGGTGGAAACAGGAACACTCGTCACCACGACCTGGTACCCTCCTTCGGGGTCAGAAACGGTGGTTGTACCGGGAGTGGGTCCAGGAACCACGGTGGTGGAGTCGACCAAGACAGTGACCTGCACGTAGAACTCGTCATCGGTGTTTGTGAGAATCTCGGTACCTTCAATCGAGCCAGGGACAATGTTGGTAGAGACAGGCACTCTGGTGATCTCCTCGTAATAACCTTCTCCGTCAGGGATGGAGATTGTGGTGGTTCCGGCAACGGGTCCTGGAACGATGGTGGTGGAAACAACTTCAGTAGGAGGGATACAGTTGGCGTCCGGGGGCCAGTTGACGATGGCGATAGTGCCGGGGTTATTAAGCTCTCTGGACCAGGTGGACTGTTGGGCCGCGTACATTCTGAAAGCAGTGACGATGGCGTTGTTGTAATCCTCAACAGTATGGGAAGTGGCAATCTTGTCGAGAGCCCACTCGAAAGACAGAGCGTTGTTCACATCCTCATAGTTGCCAATGACGGGGTACCAGCTGGGCGAAGGTGTACAGGTGAGAGGGAAGACGAGGTAAGCAAAGTCCTGGTGCAGTTGGAGATCTGCAAGGAATTCAGCGTTAGTCTCGGCGAGCGCGGCTTCAATCTCGGCCTGGTTGTCGACTCCGGGAGTGAATCCGAGACCTCTGGTGTCGGAAACGTTCTGGGCAATGGCAGTGAGCAGATCCAACTGGACCAGACCATCGACCTGAACACGAATTGGCATGAGGGACGAACGAAGAGCTTCATCAGAAGTGATATCAGCAAGCGCCAAAGAGGCACAGAGAGCACCAGAGAGAAAGGAGAGTCTCATAGCTAAGCGAGTGAAGTAGTTGGCGTGGTATGATCATTGTGGAATCGCCTCATGGGGCTTATATATCTCTCTGCTGGAAGAGATGGCATCATTCACATGGATTGTCATCCGCAAACGGACATTCTCCTCCAACACGAAATACATGCTAGCCCAGGATATTTGGTGGACTGCAACTACTTGTGGGCAGTGCTCATGCTGTGGGCCCCTGGAAGGTGTTGTTGATCTTCACGTTCCCGCTGTAGCAGTTGAGGATGTTAATCAGAACTAAAGTAGGCCTGGGCACACTCCAACTACTGTAATATCATGTTTTCAAACGGAGGAGACTCTGCACCGGGCGAAGAAACATCGCTGCACTCTCCATGGACATTTGTTCATCTCACTCAAGCAAGTCACGATCAACTGACTCTGATCCAACCGATAGTAATGGCACGTCTGTTCAAGGCAGTTGTTTGTTCCAGATTTAGCGTGAGAAGATGTTTATTGTTCCGCCTAGACAATGACTCTCGATCGACTTCTAGACTGGTGCTTAAGCAGGGAGGAGTCTTAGCATCAAGGGTAAATCCGTAGTTTATTTGCCGTACGTAGCTACTGTCTGACGGCAAGTTTTAGCAAAGCAGGATCGATGAGAGGGGCTCTGGCTTCCCCAAGACACAACTCAAATACACTGTCAAGCGATTTCTGACCCTGGTGAGACTCCCCATCCAGAAAGCCCGCTAGCTATTCGCTCCTGGTCAACCCTCGATATTGGCCCGTTTCTGGTCGGAAAAGTGGGCTAGCGATTCAACCCTGAGCTCAGAGGGACCTTCAAGGTGTAAAACGTCATCCTCAAGGGTCTGAATCTATCCATATCCGGAACTAAACCCCACACACCCCTGTTTCACTTCGATCAGGGCGTGTCAACGTTTGCTACTAAGACGTTAGAACGTTTTTTTCCCACGGAGAATTCCTGTACACTGGTCATTGCCCTCAACGTTAAATCTTTACAACTCCCGCAAGACATCTGACACAAACACGTTAAAAGCATCACTGCAGTAAGCGCCCTCCCAGGCGCCAAGAACATCTCTTTGAAACAATGTTCTTCACATCCACATTCTCTTTTGACACCAGTCTTCAAACTCCAACATCGTCCGTTTTGGGTAATTGCGCCTAAGTAAATGTACGATAACCTCTAGCTAGGTAGTCTACAAGAGCTGAATCCATACTGTCCATTTTGTTAAATTACATCCTTGCTCGTCTGCTACTCGCACTAAAACCTGATCTCGTAGCTTCCTCCCTTCATCAAGTACCGCACCCACTTGACGGTGTTGTAGTTTGTCTTTTCAAACACCTTGAGGTACCGCACCACCAGACCCGAGCACGTGATCATGGTGATTTCAAAGTCCATCGAAATGGGCGGCTTGTTCCACGGCGTCTTCTCCGTGGTGAATGTGAGATCGGCGGTACCTCGCAGAGTAATCTCAGAGCCTCCACTGATACGCGACACCTTCCAGATGATCTGGTTGGTGGACGAGTCGTACTTGGCTTTGCCGTTGGAGGCGTTGATGGTTGTTTTTGCGGCGTTTCGAGGCGTGGGAATGTTGATGACGACATTAGTGGCTGTTTGCTGTTTGGGAAAGTTGGCCTTGATGACGATATCGTACTCAACTCGTGACTTGCCCACAATCTGCACACTGGGCACCACCTTGAATGGAATGCTCAGGTTCTCCACACACTTGTAATGCATGAGTTCAAACTCGCCATCTGGAGGCACAAAGTTGATGGACCGATCGTGGTCAAAGTTGTTGAGCTTGACACAAGGGTGGAACACACAGTCCTGGAGACCCACCGAACCTGAGGGAGCAGAAGAGCCGCGTCTACCGCCTCGTTTGGACGATCTGGGATCATCTTCGTCGTGCTCCTGGTCCAGACGCAATGTATCGTTCAGTCCAAAAGTACATTCTGGCACTCCACTGAGCTGTGACTTCATGTGAATGGTTCCATCAACGTTAGCAACAAGCACAGAGCCTGTGGGTGAGATCAGCAGATTGACCTTCTCAACGACATCCACAAACATTTCGTTTCGATGATGCTTGACATTGTCTCTTCTCCAAGGCGTGGCTCCTGTGATTTGCGAAGTGATGGTTTTCGACCGTTTCAGAGACTTAAAGGACTTGGATCGACTCAGCGCATCTGGCACAGTCACGGCACTGCTTCCAGATTCACTGCCGCTTCGCTTGGCCTCGGTCTGAATGTACTGTTTCAGCATATCCATCTCTGTGTTTTGGGGCAGACCAAAGTCGATCATCTCGTCCAGCAGCTCGTAGACCAGGGTGAAGTTCTCCTTGACGCTCTGCTCGTTGAAAGAACCAAAGTAAGACTTGCCCAGAGCGACAATCTTGTAGAGGAACTCAAACACCATACCGGCGTCCACATTGGATCGGTTCACGGCCACAACGTACATGTCTTCGGACTTGCAGTGCATGAACGAGGTGGATCCGATGGTGAGAATCGGTGATCGGACCTGTGTTAGCTGTGGAATAGGAGGATAGGCCGGAGCGAGGTGTGGACGTTAAAACGAAGCAGGGAAAGTGTTGGCTTTGAAAGAGGAGTTGTAGGTTGGAATTGGAACAGACAATAGAACGTCTCAGTCAAGGCAGGTGCCATCTCTAATTGTTAAGAGGTATTGGTGAGAGAGCTGAATCGGACTAGTTGGAGGTAGTTGAAGCCACACCAGGTTTGGGCGCCATTGGTCGAGAGACGGTAGTGATCCATTGCGTATGACAGGGGGCGAAGTCGTGTGATGCTGTCAAAAATGCGGTTATGAGCTTCAATCGTGAGGATGTCTTCATGGAGAGGATATCGAACTGAGCTGAGAGATGAGCTCTCCTGAGTTCTACCGGGCAGTGTATACCTTCTGATGTGTACCTTCTGATGTCTCTCCCTCTTTCATGGCTTCCATTTCATCCTTATCCTTATCCTTAATGCAGAAAGTGTGTGAACAGAGTAAGGAGAGGGCTGGGAACTAAGACAGTCCACAACCAATGCTCCACAGCAGAGAGTCAGCTGATAGCAGTCACGCCTCGCCCCATAACCACCTCACAACTCAACCTCCTCGTTCTGTGTCTCGATCACCACGTCACAGCCTTCATGCCATAATTCTCATACCACCCTCAAAAACGACACAGAGACACGGAACTTCAAGGAATCAGAAGAGCAATCCATTGCGAGAGCTCTAACGCCGTCAACAGCCACATTGACACCTTCCTTTACCCCTTCAACCCCCTCATCTCCCTCTCCAATCTCAACCCCCTTTGGTACTCACTTCGGGATTACTAATGACCTGGATTCGAAAGACATCGGCGATACTTCTCCGCAACCCGTCACGATAGAGACGCGAAATCAACACCTCGCCCTTCTGGTTGTAAAGTAGAATAGCCGAAATCATGGTCCTGGATGGCGTTGCAACACGTAAGCTCGTGACAATTAGCGCATGCACGATATGCACCCCTGTGCGTTTGACTGAGTTAGTGTGCTGACTAAGCGGTGGTGGTGGTAGGGTGAATGACGATGATGGGGAGTGGGTACTTGTATTGGTGGGAGGGCAGATAGAGATGTTGGGGATGAACCTGTTGCAACACGTGACTTAAGAATCTGGCTTTTAGAGAGCGTGTGAAGTAGTACTTGTAGGGCTTTAAGCTATAGAATGGAAGGCTCTGACGATGAAACTAGAATTTGTCTGAGACCTTCAATTTAGTGAGAGTAGAACAGAGGGGGTGTTTCATGGTATCAAAATGATCACAAAGATGTCGTCTACAACATTAGATGCTTTTCACACTCTTTCCATCTGCGTTTGTCTGTACAGCGAAACTGTCTCGTCGTACTTGGATACCCAGCTTCATAGTATCATTAGAGTATGAACCAATGAGTGGCAATAGAGCGACCCCTCATCTACACACCTCTCAATGACTCCTCCCACAGCCCTCTGATGGCCCTTCCTCTCCTCCACCAAGCCTCTAGCCCCATCTCACCATCCCAATCCATTTATTCAAATACATAGTCCGTTAGTATAGTCTTACCACTCCAGAATCATATCTCCAAAGGGCTTACTCTCATGCAGCTCTCGAACAAGTCCGTTGACGTTGCTGAGGTACTTGCCCAGCATCACCTGCTTGTCCTCGGTTGTCAGACGGTACACATTGTCCCGCGACATGGTCTGTCGATACAGAGTCTTGGACTTGTCGACATTCTGTCGAGTCTGGGTTTCGGGAATGAGGTAGAAGAATAGAAACTCGAGGATCTTGAGCTTGACGTCCTTGGGTGTCTCCTTTCGCTTGAACAGCGTGCAAATGGTGGCCAGGCCGCCCATGTGTTCAAACAGTCGAATGTTGGGCACTTCACGCAGCAGACAAGCGACCAGCGCTCGAATCGTCACGTCCACGGCCTGCGGGGTTCCCAACAGCTTGATGAACAGACCCATGTTGTTCTCGGTGGCAAAAATCCGCCGACTGGGCTGATGCAACAAAAGAGCTCCTCGAAGAAGATCGATTGCAAAGGGGAGATGCTGGATGGTGTCTGCGCTTGTGAGCATTCGTTCGATGGTCGTCACGAGATTGGAGGCCACATTGTACTCGAACGAGTCCTGTAGTTGCGAGTACTCTTCAAAACTGGCGCACAGATCGATGTTGGACGATTGTCGAGCTGCTCGAACCAGACTCTTGAAAATCGTGCGAATCTGCTGGAGACCGGCGTATATCCGTTTGGGTGACGACGATGTGGTGTTTGTGATCGCTGTCGACAGCGAGCTTTCCATGATGAAAGGTCTGTCCATGCCGTGTGTGGTGTGTAGGAGGTGTGTAGAAGGTGTCTGTGATGACGGTGTTTGTGTCGCTGTTGTCTGTGGTGATGATGTTTGTCAGCAGTTGTGTGTCTGTGGTTTTGTTCCGTCAATATGTGTAAACAATCTTCGAATCTCCCGTCAACGCTCAGGCAGTGTTTGGTTGCTGTCTAAGACACTGTCACAGTCGTGTGCGGATCCCTGTTTGCTGCTTTTGACGTACATAGGGAATGTTGATGTTTCTCCCAATTAGGCAGGTTGCCTGTCGATAGAAGTTCCACTGCATGTGAGGCGCAGGGCGGTAGCGCGGTCTACGGGGTTGTCAGTTCGAGTTTTGGTGGTGTGGTAGAGTACATACCGGTAGAGTAATGGTATTCCGATAGTCACGTGATGGGAACACACCGGAGATATCATTGCAATGATTCGTCGATTGAAGACTCAGTTTTGACATAAATGGCAGATCATGTGACAGTGAAACCTTAATTATACAGCGCAGGAAAAACGCGCGCTATGTTTCAGCGTGTTCGATTCTTGGTCACGAGTGTTAGACGTGACTATTCGTTTATATCTATTCTATCTATGTCATGGGGTAGGTTGACGAATGATCCATCAGTTTCTAGGACCTCACCACCAACGCTAAAGAACACACCTCTGAAAGTTGTGACGTTCTCTCTCTTCCGAAAACCGTTCAATGAACTCATCTGAATGCACCATTTCTTCTGCAAACATCTTCAATTCTAGATTCATACTTTCACAAGACTGTCTTTGACGCTCATAATACCTCGTAAGACTCAGTCCTTTGGCAAACGTGCCTGTGAACCTCTCTTCGTGTCTGAAGATACACTGACCAGTGTCTTCTTTCGATGCAATCACTTCAAAAGTGTGTTCACCATCCAGAGCCCATTTGTGTTTGTCGTTACGGTTCCATTTCAGAACACACGGGGACGCCAGCGTCACTGTGGGAGCGTAGGAAGAGGTCTTCTTGTCTGGTTGACTGGCAAACACAGCCAGCCTGGAACCTATCAGATCAAAGTAATAGGTGGCTGTGTTCTCTCTGGGCGGTCCTCCTGTGATCTTGAGCCAAGAATTCCAATGGTGGTAGTTCTGGAAGTCAAACAGAATGTTGGAAACCACGTCTGGTGATGTTTCAATTGTGATTTCTGTGGTGATGGTAAATGACATTGTGGTAGTTGGTGAATATTAGCCATGGCTAACACAGCGGCTATATAATCGTGAGGCCATGATGTTGAAGCGGCGTAACGTGAGTTTTGAAAGGCATTGTGGGTGTGCCAGAAATACGAGGCGCAGGTAGGTGGCGAGAATATGCTAAGGAGGTCTCAGAGCAAGGTGGCGATAACTTTGAGAAGGCTACACTACTACAATCTGGAGTGTTTTAGTAGCACAGAAACGTGTCTTGACCACAGAATGATGCCAAACCAACACCAACCAAGGCCTTCATGATATCTACAACCAAATGGGCTCACCTCTTGAATCTAATTATAACTCGTAGATGCACCCGACAACACTTGCAGTTGACAAGTTTGGAACCCAACGCAGGGCAACACGTGTGTTTATTTGGGGGTTAGAAGGAGTCTAGCCTCGATTGGGTCACGTGAAAAGATGAAAAATCTGTCAAGTGACACGTGATCAACATTCCAGAAAAGTCAGATTCTCTCCACCACCTCTCCACGCCATTCTACAATCTCCACGGTTCCACCTCCCTAAAACTCTGATCCGATTTGTCATGCACGACTCTGTGCTGTTTTGGGCGGAGTCAGAATATTTCAGCCGCACGAAAAAAATGTATGATTCCAACTGTTGCTGTTATTTTACACTGCCCGCTGTCATACTTCGAGAACATAGAGATGTGTTTATGACCGTAATATTCAAGAAACTTGGACATAGATGAAGTGGCCAATGTGTTTTTATAATGAGACACTCTACCTGCTGGTTCAATAACCCTCTTTTAGTCAATCGCTCTTTTGCTAGAAGCTCAAACCAGATCAGACCAACCTGGAACAACTAACAAAGGGGATATTATCAACTCATGAAGTTCTCGTAAATGTGTCTTGCACATGAGTTGTGCACTCCAAGAATGCGAGATGCAGGGAAGATCAAGATGGTTATAAATAGACCATGAACTGGACGAGTGGAAAGAGTCTTACAGTTAGTGAAGCAACGGCTTACCCATAACCATTGATCTAATTAGTGTTATACATTATTTACTTCCTGATGATCAGACAACTCCTCCACCCCATTTTCCCTCACATCTAAATATCACCCTCATCAGCATCCATCGGCTCAGTGTATCCTCCAAACTCGGTCATGAAAGTATCGTCATCACTATCCTCATCCTCACTTCCAGACAAGAACAATTTGCACTCTCCTCCATCATCCTCTTCATCTTCCTCATTGTCGCCGAAATCATAGCCATTCTCCTCTTCCTCGTAGCCCTGAGACAGCTCACCATTCTCAGCATCTCCTTCTCCTCCTTCTTCTCCTGCCTCAGCCCTTTCAGCCTTCTCACGAGCTCTCCGCTCCTTCTCCAGCTTTTTCAACACAGCGTCGAGTCTCTCCTGCTCTTCGTCAGCCAGCCGTTTCTCTTCTCTCAAACGTCTATCCTCCTCAATAGCCCCCTTCTTCTTGCCCTTCTTCCAGGAAAACGTTTCGTCGACAAACTCAACCACGTCCTTGTGCTGGTACCTCAGTCTGTCACAAACACGGTCCAGACGATCCTCCATGAGCCTGATGTTGAATCTGGGGACCATTTCATCTGTGCGAGCAGCCTCCAAATCCGTCATGAGCTTCTTGTACTCAGTCATGAGCAATCTGGCAGTGACGGGCGCCTTTTGCAACTGCTCCTGCTTGTCTAATTCAGCCTCAACAATCTTGTCTTCAGCTTCAATAACCAGCTTCTTGGCCTCTTCAACACCCGCATCGTCTCCTTCTCTGAGCAACTGCAGACACTTCTTTCTAGCATCATGAAGCTCCTTCCGAAGAACATTCTCAGTACTGTAGGTGTAATACTGGTCCGTGAAGTACTCAGGGTCTTCAATGGAGGCCAGCTCCTTTCGAGTCATACTGGGTTCACCCACATACTTCTTCCACAGGTTGATCCATTGAACACTGTCAAGATCAGCCATGGTGAAATGATAGGGCATCTTGACAACAGATTGTAACATGATCAAGGAGTAGACACATGCATACAACTTGTTGTAGATGCGCAAACAAGTGGGGTTCATGTACATGCTATGATCGTCCCAGTCGAGGTCTCTATAAAGAAGCTTCTCTCTGTCCCTCTTGAAAGGCTTTTGATTACTCCAGATCTGTGCCATGAAAACTTCAACCAACTTTCGGTAAGGCTCCTCCTCATAGTCCAAACGAGTATCTTCATTTTTTGATGGAGTATTGTCGAAGATCTCGGACATGATTTGTCGTTTGAGTCCCTTCATGGTGACATTCTGAAGACGGTTCATCATGTTGTTGTAAAGAGGATAGACGTGAGGTTCCTTTTCACGATACTTGTCGCAAACAGGAATCTTGGTGATTTCGATCGTAGATCCTTCTCTTCTTCCCTCCATGAAATGTCTAGAATCTTCCGCAATGTACGAGACTCTGTTCATCATGAGTTCATAGGCGATCGAACGCCACAATCTGCCGGCCAGAAACGCGCTTTCGGCCCAAAAGGGCTCGTTCATGAGCGGCATCTGTTTGTACAGAGTGTTTGTGTTTCTCATGGTGTTGAGAGCTCGTTGGACCTCAAAACAGTCCGTCTTCTCCTTGATATGCTTGTATGGCCTGATGAGTTTGTGTTTGGTCTCCAAATTCAACTGCTGGAGTTCTCGCCACTTGTGGTACTTGTCGTTTCGTCGCAGCCACTTTTTCACGTCCTTCAACCTGGAACTTCCCGAGTATCGTTCCATGCACAGAAACGCCAACTCAAAACAATGCAATTTGTGGCCTCGTTTAAGCATTCGAGGCGGATAAAGAATATGAATCTCCCAGTCACGTTTGAGAGACATGATCTTGGCCAAATGGACATTCTCAGGCCAATGGTAACCCGTATACTTGTTATCTTTAGCCAAAAGAAACACTCTTTCGTTTCGGTTGTGTCGAGCATAGTGATAGACAGTACTGGCGAGAATCTCGTCCTTTTCGCCCGAAGCTGTGGCAATCACGTTCAAATGGGGATACTTGTCGCGTAAGTAGTCGTAAACAATGGCCGAGACGGAGTTTGGACGGCCTCCAAGAAACGTGTTTCGAGACATGAGTCTCATCCGACTGTCCACCTCTTGCTGAGACGCCACCCGGTCGATTTCGGGTCCCTGGCCATCAAACATGATCGCTCCAATATCCCAGTCTCTCCAGTAACTCATGAACTCGTCCACACGTTCACAGATGCCTCCCCAGTCACTTCTGAGAGAGTAATGACCTGTGGCGGTCAGACGAAGGGCAAAACAGTCGCCATCAATGAACACTTTTCCCTGATCTTTGGCGAGCGAGGTGTTGCCGTGCTTGACCTTGGTGAAGTACGGTCTCAGGTGTTTCGTGAGTCCTGCTATCGTCATTTTGTGTGTGATGAAAGGATTGTGTGATGGATCAGATCGAAATATTTAGGCGACATGCAGGCGGAGCTAATTTGAGATTTTTTGGAGAACAACATAGAAGCTGCAGTTTTGGTGCTAGGGGTTCGAGGGGTGATTTAGAGCGTTATTAGGAATCATTTGAGCTGATAATTGTTTTGTAGCAGCATCTGGTGCCTTTAAGTGCTTCATGAAGGGAGTGTTATGATGGCTTAAATAGAACCTAATCCTCAATTAAGGTGTCAACTACTTGAAGATGGAGCTCAAGTAATTGTTGACCAATGCCAGCTGAGGATCTTAACTACACTTAGCTAACCTTTTCGGTCGTACGCGGCCTGCAACCAATCTACAAGTACAACCAACCACCCTCTGATAAATCCAACATGTTATTCACCCTATCAACCTACATCTTGTACTTGACGGGCTCGTAAGCGTCCTCGAGATACTTCAAGTCCATGGCGTCAAATTCAACGTCCAGAGCAGCCAGAGCCTCGTCCATTCGCTTCTCGGACGAGAATCCAACAATGGGCATGGCGCCCTTGTGCAGGACCCAGGCAGTGGCAATAGTAGCCATGGCAACGCCCTTCTTCTTGGCCATCTTCTCGACCCGGTCGATAATCTCGGCGGTGGAGTCGTGGTCCTTGTCGAACAGCATCAGTCGCAGATCAGAGCCTGATCGAGCAGTATCTTCGGCAGATCTGGGACGGGCCAGAATACCTCGAGCCAGAGGAGACCAGGGAATGAGACCAACTCCGGTCTTGTCACAGTACCAGTTGAGTTCTCGCTCATCTTCTCGGTTGATGAGGTTGTAGAGAGACTGCATGGAGATGAACTTGGTCCAGCCGTGTTTCTCTGCAACGTTCTGGAGCTCCACAAACTCCACAGCTCGCATGGAAGAGGCTCCGAGGTATCGGGCTTTTCCAGACTCGACACAATCGTGCAGAGCCTTCATGATCTCCTCGTAGGGACACTCGTCATCGAGTCGATGGATCTGCAGAAGATCAATGTAGGTTCCCAGACGTTCACAACAATCGTCCACAGAGGCAATGATGTTCTTTCTGGACAGGCCGATTCTGTTGGTGAATTCGAGCATCTCTTCCTCAGATCGGCCACCCAGAATGGTTTCTCCATGAAGACCCTCCTCGGCAACAGGGAAGAAGACCTTGGTCATGATAACCACCTTTTCTCGGGGAATGTTGTACTTTCGCAGAAACTTGCCGAGCAGCACCTCAGAAAGACCGTTGGAGTAGGTGGAGGCGGTGTCAAAGGTTCGAAGACCTCGATCATAGGCAGCCTTGAGCAATTCAAGAGATCTGTCCTCGTCTCCAATAACCCAGGGAGCCCAATTGGAAGAACCAAAGGACATACATCCCACAATGATGGAAGAGACCTTGAGACCGGAATTGCCGAGACGTTTGAAAGATTTGTCAGTGAGTGGAAGGGACATGGCGGTAGTGTGTGTTGTGTTTGTGCAATTGTGCCGTTAAGAAGGAAGAGCCGACGACCTGTCTTAAGTTGTACAAGTGCACAAAGTGATGTGTCATGTAGATCTCTGTTTCGCTTATAAACTAAAGTTGGTAATAGTGTTTGGGGAGTGGGGAAGGGTATAACAGGTGGGGGTATATATCTCACCATTGAGTCATGGTACAGGGGATCTGAAAGTACGGTTAGAGTCGCAATCTTACGCTGATTTCAGATCCAGTCTTATTTCAGCAATATCTTGTCTCTCTCCGTTCCTGACACCACCTTAGCTCACCTCCCTCCACCAACATTAAACTCTCAGTTCAAAATAATCACAATCAATGAGAGGAAACAAGCGGCGTTGATTTGTAATGCTCTACATGACTCATCCAATTTCTCCCTGTTGAGATAAGTGACGTGATTCAACAACATCTCCTGTTTCCGTGACTCGCCTAATTACGCACGTGACTCATACTCTTACCCCCCAAAAAGTGCATATTATCCGCCACGCACCCCATCGTACATACTCCACATAATCATGCAGGGTGTAGGAGATAACGCTTAATCCCGGCGAGAGGGTAACAACTTGATTAGTAATGGAGGAAGGTGAGTGTGCTACAATTAAGGTTCTTGTCGTATACATGATCGCATAAACTCTATTTGCCATATCCCGCTTGCCATTTCCCAAAAAGAGAACGGAAATAGCGGTTCAATTGTCGAAAGACTCGGCAAAATTGAGACAAATTAATTCAGGCTCGTCAAGGCTTTATCCAGCTTAAAGTTGGTTAAGTCCGTGTCGGTGCAGATTGTCCAATTTCGATTCTACAGTACAAGTAACTATTACGATAGTGCAGACCCTCGTTCTAAATCGTGTCATCAGTCATAATCTATTTGTCAGGGGGGATCACGCGGAAAGCAAATCCATAGCCGCTTGAAGCTCCTTCAATGCTGTCTCCTTGTCCTCGTAATTGAGCGCCGAAATGGCAAACTTGGCGTGTTTCTGGGCCTGTTTGATCAGAGCGTCTTCGTCCAGCACAGTCTTGGGGTCCACTGGTTTGGCCACAATCTTTGCAGGCGACGACACCTTTCGCTGTGGGCTTGGAAGAGTCGGTTTGGGAGGAGCAACGTCTCCGGGAGGATTGGATGGAGGAGCAGGAGGCGTGTTGTCTTCAGGCAGGAACGTGGGAGGAGCAGGAGGAATGTTAGTGAAGGGGTCATCATGAGAAGAGAGAGCTTTTGAGGCGTGACTGGAGACGTCCTTGCCGTCGAGAGGATCCACAGAATCAGCTCCATCATCATCAAAGCCAGCCTCCTTTTTCATCTCGGCCATCATTCTCTTGATCTGTTCTTCTTCCGGCAGTTCAGCCTCCTCTTCTTCGGTAGTTGGCTGTTTAGGAGCACCCCCGTCGTCTTCATCTCCACCAATTGCGTCGTCAATAACATCATCTTCATCTTCAACAGTGAACTCATTGGGGTCTTCACCAGCCTTGAGAGTTCTGAGAATCCGTGCGGCGTGGAACTTGGAGTACTTGATCTTATCAACCACGTCTTTATCCAGATCTCCAAATAGTTTGACCACCTCGAAGAAAGTCGCCGCGGCAAAGAACATCTGAGCAGTCGCCTTATTGCTCGTCTTCTCACGCACCTGTTTGTCTGCTCGTGCAAAGATCTTCAGTGCAAACGCCTCCACATACGAGCTGGCCACAGTATCGTCACTGATGACAGCCTGGCCCTTCTCAGACACCAACACGGGATCCTCCTCCTTGAGCTTCTCAATCTCGTCCAACAGATTGCCCGTGAAGATAGCGGCTTCTGTGTCCTTTTGATGTAGACCCTGGTCCACAATCTGTTGAGCAGCATAGAGCTTGCAGTGGTACGAGATGATGGGGTCGGCCGTCTGAGTCTCCTTGGCCTTGGCCAGATACGGCGTGATTGGTTTCAGTGATGCTGGAGTTGTCATTGTAGAGTGCAAGTGCTGAGAGTGTGTGGCGTGTTCTTGTGGTTATCCAGTGTGATGGTCGCCGTTCGATATGCACAGATAGCAATTGAGTTTGGGTGGCAGATGAGCGGAGTTCTGGGGGTTGTTCAAACAGGACATTGTGATAATCCAAAAGAGAAGATATTTTCATACTTGGAATCAGCTCGCTCTTATGAGTACAGTGGTACCTCTTTTTTTCAAATGCAAGCAAAACTGAACAAGTTGAATGGAACCCCTGGAGTATCGTATCTCTAAGAAACATCACGACCATTTCACCACTCACACTAAAGAAGTCCCAGCTACATGTAGAAGTGCCCCTGATTTGCGTGCAAGAGTATTACAGTAGCTGGATTGCAACATTCTATAAAGAGCGCATTCTTACTATGTGGCTTTTTCCGGGGGCGAACTTGACACTCTCTATGGAAGCATTTCTTCAAGTATTTACTTACACAACTATGTGCGGCACTTAACTACTTCTAATAGTAAACAGTGCACCCTAGAAACAGCACCAAGACCGGGATCAGAAAACCGATGTCACCAATAACCAGTTTGGACCCTCTGGGATCACCTTACAAAATTACACCTACTGTTGCCACACGAAAATCACCTTTCCACTCCACCTTCTTTTCCCTCACTGTCTTACATAATCAAGTCTAGCCTTCACCCTTAATAACTCCCTATAAATGAACGTTCCAGACAAGGTATTCAGAGTGTGGAAAAAACGCTGCTGGTCACGTGACCTACATCACCCCACCCACCACATTCACACCCATCTATATCTCTTCCACCGAGTTATCTACACGGGTCTGTCGATCTCAACCGCACCTGACTTTAGAGTTGCAACGCCAAAACCAATAACGGGTTAGGGCTTTCCGATTGCGGGGTTATTGGTGGAGACGTGGTTTTAAAAATCGTCAGTAATTCGAGGAAATTTGCGGGAAACTGAGAAAAAATGTCAGGTAGCTATAGTCAGCAATTATACGCATATTGATGCAGCTTCCATCTCTTTATCATTGTTATTAACCAAGTTAGAAGCGAGTACTACCCTGTTTACGCTATCACTAATTGACAGGAAGAACAGTCGCTTCAACTTCCTCAATAATGATGATGGAGACATTCCGAAAGCTCAGCCATACTCTACACGCTCAGTACATGGAATTCCAGCTCCAAGATCTCCTTTTCCACCTCTCCACCACGTCATAGCCACCCTTGGCAACTCTTGCTACTTATACTTCCCATGCACGAATAAGCCGCCAAAATAGAGTGAGCAAGTGTGCTGTATGGTGGGTATAGTAGGTCGGATTATAGACCTTGTAGAAGTGGTGATGTGGCAGTTTTCTTCCCATGGTGACACAGAACCAAGAGCAGAGTATTTAAGTGTCTTCTTTCCCACCTCTGCGTGTTTTGTGTAGCTCCCCAAGACACCTGATGGTTTCTATGTTGCCATGGCTCTTTTCCTCTTTTGCGCCTGCCTCCCAATCACGCGTTACCCTCCTACGAGTACGCGCCTGAGTTTAACTTGCAATCGTGACTTTGCACGACGACACTTTACTCCAGCAGCAGCCAGAGAAAACGAGAAACTGTGACGGCACAAAAAATCGGACGTCTCTTTTTTTTTGTACGGCTCCAGCGACACGTCACCAGTGACACAAACACACACTGCAACGGACTTTACCTACACGCACATACATCCCAGCATCTACACGACTGATCTTTCTCGTGACGCCAAAAAGAAGCAGCTACAAACACGACTCTACAGACTGCTGACACAAACAAAAGTGACACAGACACGACTACGGTAGATACTTCACCGCTAATCTCATCCTTCAACCGCATTCGCATTCGCATCACATTTATTACACAGACACAAACTACGACAATATGCCCGACGTGAAACATGAAGCCGCAACACCCGGCATGTCGCCAGAACTGTACACGGCGGTGTACTCGGGAATCCAGGTGTTTGAAATGATGGCCAACGACGTGGCGGTCATGAGACGACGCACAGACTCGTCGCTCAACGCCACGCAGATCCTCAAGGTGGCCGGCGTGGAAAAGTCCAAACGAACCAAGATTCTGGAAAAAGAGATTCTCACAGGCACCCACGAAAAGGTCCAGGGAGGCTACGGCAAATACCAGGGAACATGGATCCCTTACGAACGAGGAGTCGATCTGTGCAGACAGTACTCCGTTTACGACGTGCTTCAGCCACTGCTGGCTTTCGATCCCGGACAGGTCGGAGACTACACACCCACCAAGGAACAGGCCATGGCGGCCCGACGAAAACGAATCGTCGCCACAAAGCAGCAGAGCAGAATGGAAATGCCTCTCGCGCAGCCTCTGCAACTGCCCCAGACACACACTCCTCTGTCTGTGTCTGCCGAACGAGCTCTGTCTATGCTCGGCAACAACTCCATGGGCAACAACATGGCCGGTTCGCCCAACATGTCTGCCATGGGTACTCCCCAGATTGGCACTCCAGGCACAGACTCGGCGTCTCCTCCAGCCAAACGGTTCAAGTCGGAGACAAATGGACACGGAGGACATGTGGGGGGACCCCAGGGACCAGGACCCCAGGGCCATCAGGGCACGCCAGGACACATGGTCCAGCAACAACAGCAGCAGCAACAGCAACAGCAACAGCAGCATCCTGGTCACGTGCTCGAGTTTGACGAAAACCTGCCCACCGCCGACTTGTTCTCGCCGACAAACCTGCCCATGGACCCTCTTCCTCCGGATGCACACAACGACGCCTCTCGAGATATTATGACCCAGCTGTTTATGGGCAACGGAGCAACGAACTTCTCGCCGGCCACGAACGTTGATGTTCCCATTGACGATATGGGTCACGCAGCTCTTCATTGGGCTGCTGCGTTGGCTCGAGTGGATGTTGTGCGGGCTCTGGTCATGCATGGAGCTGACCGACGACGAGCCAACTACGCTGGAGAAACGTCGTTGGTGCGAGCCATTCTTGTTACAAACAACTTTGACTCAGGCACCTTCCCCCAGATGCTGGATATCATCTACCCTGCCATCCCCCTGCTGGACAAGCAGAACCGAACTCTTCTGCATCACATTGCTCTCACTGCCGGTATCAGAGGCCGAGCAGCAGCCGCAAAGTACTACCTCGAGTGTCTTCTCGAGTGGATTGTGCGACGTGGGACATCTCCAAAGCGAATCCGGTTCTCTTTGGCAAGATTTATGCAGGAGATTGTCAATGCTCAGGACAAGTACGGAGATACTGCGCTGAACATTGCTGCTCGGGTTGGAAACCGTGCGATTGTGACCCAACTGATTGAAGTTGGAGCCGATCCCATGATCCCCAACCGAGCTGGTCTTCGACCCGTTGATTTCGGTGTCACCATCAACCTCGCCGAGGTCAAACCAATGCTCTCGCGGTCAGGAGAGCGAGTCGGCTTCTCTGCTAACGCCGAGACCCGGTCCAAGGACATTCTCCAGACCATCATCTCGTCGATCGAGGGTCTGGACACGGACTTCTCGTCGGAGATGGCTGGCCGAACTCGAGCGGCTGAGCAGGCTCATGCCGAGCTTAGGGGAGCCACCAACGCACTGTCTGAGGCTCGACAGCGACTGGAGCATCTCAAGAACCTCTCTTCCAAGCGAGACGCGATGCTCAAGCGAGCTACGAACCTTGAGCGGGCTCTTCACGATGAAGATGCCAAGTTCCAGGCCAACTCCGGCGGCGCCAATGTCTCTTTTGAGGGCAACTTTGACGCTGACCAACCCTTCCGAACTCGAGCTCTGTTCCAGGCTCCTCGAGACAAGGAGTGGTCTATGCAGGAGATGAACACCATTGATGTTCCCTCCCAGCAGGTTTTGCAGGCACGAGTACGAGCGTACCGAAAGAACCAGGCTGAGCTGGAGCGAACGTCTGGCGAGCTTCGAGGCAGATCCACCGATCTGGAGCACAAGTTCCGACGGGTTATTGCCCTATCAACTGGTGTTGCCGAGGACAAGGTGGACGAGCTACTGGAGGGTCTTGTCCAGGCGGTGGAGAGCGATTCTGGAGAGGTTGATATCAACCGGGTGGCTGGTTTTCTGCGAAAGCTGGAGCCGCCTCAGCAGGCATAGCATGTAGAAACTCAGGTATGAGCTTTGTCTCTCTGCTTGCATTCTCGTTTTGAAAAGAAAGAAGCAAACAGCTCACGGTATGGGCTGTTCTCAGTGTATCATCGTGTGTAATTTTTATATAATCACGGCTAATGAATTATGTTAATGGAGTGTGAGAGGTGTAAATACAGCTGGGAGATGTGAGCTCAAAGCGTTTTCAGAGTGATGAAGAGGGTTTTCAAAGAGTTGCAATAGTTACCAGAGGGATGTACTCGTACTTGTAGAGTGTTATGAAACTTCTTTGGTTCGAATGCGACCTTTGGCTGTCAAGGTAAATGCTCTCTTTCCTCTTTTATGGACAGTCGAATGATTTTAACAAAACCTCAACTGAACCTTAGTCGTCTCTTTAACAAACACAAGGGCATATCAACCCACCTTCCATGGATACACACCAACAGCAAAGAATTATGGGAGATGTCTGCTTACCAACTCCACCCCTCACAATCTCATCTCGGTTGAAACAACCCTGCATACATTCCCTGGCTGTCTATTGTTGCCCCGCAGGACACCTGTTAGTTAGTACATACAGTTGGAGTTTATCTGGAGGTGACGGTGTATCTATTTTGGGCTGTAGAAAAGATATCCGAATTCTTAAAGTGAATCATTGCTCACCTGACTGCTGCCATTCTAACAGTACCAAAATATCCCTATATTGTCTCTCAATAACCGCCTCTTTATGTCTCCCCCACTTTTCCCGAGGACAACACATGCATAAGCGAAATTAACATTTGAAGGTGCATATACCAGCCTCGACATCGTCTCTGTATCTCAGGACTTTTACTACACCTCATACCCATCATCATGAGACTGTTCAAGTATGCCGCCGCGGCGCTCTTTGCGTCCAGCGTGGCTGCCAACGTCACAGTCGAGCTCAAGGCTCAATGGCAGAGTGACTTTCTGCTGGAGTTGGTGTGAGTATCAATGGAGAAGTGACACAGATGGAACGGCTGGAGGAAGGATGTGGAGTGGTACAGTTGTTGTATGAGGGGCGACAGAGTGACTGATGAGCCACGTGTTCAACTGCAGCGAGTTTTGGATCGCTGTATCTTGATCTATCCAGATCTACCAGTGACGATGGAAATGAGTCTCCAATGATCTGAGCCTATGGTTCTGTGTCTCTGTGATCTGCCACGCTATTGTTTGCCACGTATCACTCGTGATCTGATGACCTCGCCCATGTGACACCACTTGTCTGTGACACAAAAAGAGCTATCGGGTCCGCTCGGACCTTTGGCCCTCGCTACCAAGCTAACCCAGTGAAACCCTCTCTACCGAAAAGACCTACTTTGAATTCATCAACCACATTGCCGAACAGGTCGAGGACGGCGCCAATTACTCCGACAAGGAGTGGTACGACAACCTGACGGCGTTTGCGGCCTCCCAAAGCGACATTACCGACTTTCAAAAATCTCTGACAGACGCGGCTCTGGCCTTCCGACGAGAATCGCCGCTCATTGAGACCTTTTACCAGCTCGGAGACAGCCAGGAGTCCGAGTGCGACATCTTCTTCACCTACAATGGCAAGAAATACTGCGATTCTAACGACCTGTTTACTCTAAAGACCACCAAGATGCCCAAGAACCCCAGCGTGTACTTTTTTGACCACGTGGCTCGATCTGAGCAGGCAAACAAGCATCTGAAGAACATCCCCATCACCGTTCTTTACGCCGATCTGCGATCTCCCGAGTTCCCTCTGTTCCACAAGATTCTGTACCAGGAGGCCCAGGACGGAAAGATGGTGTACATTCTGCGATACCGACGATCAGACCGATCCGAGCGAGTGACCATGACCGGCTACGGAGCCGAGCTTTCTCTCAAGAAGACTGATTACCTGGTTCTTGACGATGACGCCAGCACCGAAAAGCTGACCGATAACAAGAACCCCGTCTACACCAAGAAGGAGCTGCAGAACATGGGTCTCAACGCCGCCCAGTTTGTTCTCAACCACCGAAAGGACCCCGAGGCTGCCCTCAAGGCTCTCAAGGAGGTTTCGTTCGATTTCCCTCTTCTGTCCTCTTCTCTCAACGATACTAAGCCTGTCAAGGGTTTCCAGAAGGCTCTCCAGGAGAACACCCAGAACGGCGATTTCATGCCTGGAGCTAACCAGATGTTCGTCAACGGTGCCCTGCTGTCCACCTCTGCTAGCAACCTGCAATCTCTGTTTGATCTCGTTGCTCTGGAGCATTCTCGTCTTGAGGAGCTAGCCAAGTCTCTCGATGGCGCCATTTCTCCCGAGAAGCTCGCCTCTATTCTCAACGATTACCCTCTCCAGCACGCTCTTGAGTCTCAGCCCCAGCGAATCGACTACCGAGACGCCGACGCTCTTCTGTGGCTCAATGACTTGTCTACAGACATTCAGTACCAGGAGTGGCCCAAGTCTGTGGCTTTTCTGCTCCAGAACCACATCAACCTGGCTCACAACGCTCAGACTGTGGTTATGCCTTTCAACATGGACGACTTTGTTGACGTCAAGGCCGACGAGGAGACCGGTGAGCTGATCAACATGAACCCCATCAACAGAGGCAAACTCACTGTGCTCTTCACAATGCTGCAGCGAAGCATGCCTATCCAGTTTGGTATTGTTCCCTATGGAACTACCGTCAAGGGTAAGAAGCTGTCTCAGTACCTTCACTACCTTGCTCGAAATGTCGATGCTACTGCTTCTCTTCGATTCCTGTTCGCTCTGGGAGCTGGTACTCCTGTCGACGAGATCTTTACTCAGATTCCCGGTCAGATCACTCAGGTGAGTGTGGACAAGGCTCTCAAGGAGGAATCTTACGAGCCTTATGTGACTGCTTCTCGAGAATGGATGAAGAAGCTTGGTCTGAACGAGGCTCAGACTCAGGAGCCCGCCTTTGTCATGAACGGTATCGTTATGCCCTTCTCTGAAAAGTGGCAGCAGCTCGTTGGTGCCCGATTCCAGCAGGATCTCCCCGAGATGCTCAAGCTTGTCCAGGAGCAGATCATCAAGGTGTCCAAGGATGCTCCTGTTGAGGAGGATGAAGAGGATGAGGAGGATGAGAATGCCGGAAACCCCGTCGACAAGTACTTTGCTACTCACGAGATCAAGGATCTGCTGGTGGAGGGAAACCCCACTCGTCGAAACCTCATTCTGTCGCCCGCTTCCTTCACTAACCTGCAGTACCTCGATGGCAACCTGAACCTGAAGGACATCTCCACCATCACTATTGCTGGAAAGAAGCCCTCTGTTTTCTCCAACTCCATTCTGGCTGGTAACTTTGCCTCTACCCAGTTTGTTGCTCAGCTTTTGGCTCTCATTGAGGCTCAGCAGCAGGAGAAGGAGCAGTTTGCCTTCCGAGACCAGTTTGTTCACATTGGACAGACTGATAGTGCCAAGGGTCAGATCATCAACGGCGTTGTTCAGAAGTTGGCCAAGTTGGATGCTGAGGAACAAGTGACTCTTCTTAAGGATGCCCTTGCTTACCTTGAGGGAGAGAACGCCTCCTTCTCTGCCAAGAAGGTTCCCTTTGATAAGACTGTGACTGCTTCTGAGGAGGTCAAGTACCTTAAGCAGTTCAAGACCACCGAGTCTTCCACTCTTCTTATCATTGACGGTCTTGTGAACGACATTTCTTCCAAGTCCATGCTTCTGGACAAGTCCGAGGTTGTTGCTCTTTACGAGCGAGAAGCCACTCGACGTCTCGAGCTGACCTCTGTCGCTCTGGCTGATCTGAAGCTGCTCACCAAGTCTATTGAGGACAACCTCGATCTTGCCAAGGTGCATGTTCCTCTTGCCAAGATCTTCTACGGTGCTGCCACCGAGCAGGAGTCCACTCTTTACGATGTTCGTGCCTTCCACCACATTCGATGGAACAAGGACGTGTCTTCTTTCGTTCTTGGCGACGAGTCTACTTCTCTTGTCAAGCTTGTGGCTGCTGTTGATGTGCTCTCCGATGGAGGACAGCGACTTGTGTCTCAGATTGAGGCCATTTCTCAGGTTGCTGGTGTTTCCGTGCGAGTCTTCCCCTCCCCCAAGTCCCCCGATGCTCGTCAGGAGCCCACTCTCCCTCTTAAGCGATTCTACCGATCCCACAACTCTGTTGTTCCTGAGTTTGACGCTGAGGGTGCCCACAAGGTGCCCAACCTCAACTTTGAGGGTCTCCCCGCCCAGAACCTGCT
Source organism: Yarrowia galli (assembly GCA_900519055.1). Classification (NCBI taxonomy): domain Eukaryota; kingdom Fungi; phylum Ascomycota; class Dipodascomycetes; order Dipodascales; genus Yarrowia; species Yarrowia galli. The sequence continues at coordinate 832,883 of ULGS01000002.1, forward strand.
TACCTTTGGTCTGGACGCTCCTTCTTCTTGGATTGCCATGCCTGCCGATAACAAGCATGATCTCGACAATATTCTGCTTGAGGAGGACTCCAAGGACTTTGTTGACGCTTCCTACTCTCTCCAGAACATTCTCATTGAGGGTTCTATCATTGACATTACCAAGAACAGCTATGCTCCTGGTACCGATCTGCTTCTCAAGAGCACTTTGACCGGTGAGTCTTCTGACACTCTAGTCATGTCCAACCTTGGATACTTCCAGCTTCAGGCCGGTCCTGGTCTCTGGGAGCTCAACCTTGGTCCTTCTGCTTCTGACGTGTATGAGACTGAGCATGAGGTCATCATTCCTGTCACTGATGTTCTTGGTCCCCACATTTCTCTCTCCATGGAGCGAAAGAAGGGTAAGGAGAATGTTGTTGTTGGCGCTTCTCAGGACAAGGCCAAGCTGTGGAGCAAGCTCAAGAAGAGCACCGGTGTCTCCACCAAGAAGCAGGCTGATATCAACATTTTCACTGTTGCTTCGGGTCATCTGTATGAGCGATTCCTCAGCATCATGACTGCCTCTGTCATGGCCCACACTGAGCACACCGTCAAGTTCTGGCTCATTGAGAACTTCCTTTCTGCCTCTTTCAAGGCCTTCCTTCCCCATCTGGCTGCTCACTACGGCTTTGAGTACGAGCTTGTCACCTACCAGTGGCCCCATTGGCTCCGAGGGCAGACCGAGAAGCAGCGTCAGATCTGGGGATACAAGATTCTGTTCTTGGACGTTCTTTTCCCTCAGGATCTTGACCGAGTCATCTTCATTGACTCTGACCAGATTGTTCGAACCGATCTGTACGAGCTTGTGGAGATGGACCTTGATGGAGCCCCCTACGGTTTCACTCCAATGTGTGACTCTCGAAAGGAGATGGACGGTTTCCGATTCTGGAAGCAGGGCTACTGGGACACTTTCCTTGGTGATGATTTGGTCTACCATATCTCGGCTCTGTTTGTGGTTGATCTCAAGGTTTTCCGAGCCAAGCAGATTGGAGACAGACTCCGAGTGCACTACCACCAGCTCTCTGCTGACCCTGCCTCGTTGTCCAACCTGGACCAGGATCTGCCCAACAACCTGCAGCGACAGGTTCCCATTTTCTCCTTGCCTCAGGACTGGTTGTGGTGTGAGACATGGTGTTCTGACGAGTCTCTGAAGACCGCCAAGACCATTGACATGTGCAACAACCCTCTGACGAAGGAGCCCAAGCTCGATCGAGCACGACGACAGGTCCCCGAGTGGACCAAGTACGACGACGAGATCCGAACGCTTCGGAAGGAGGCCGAGGAGGTGGAGGACAAGAAGAAGGAGGAGGAGAAGACCGGACCTGTTAAGGTCGAGGTGGAGATTGATGAGCCTGAGGCTGATCTTCACGACGAGTTGTAGACGACAACAAATGTATTGAATAAATGTATATGTATTGGTTTGACGGGTTTGAGAGGTGGATTTGGCACAGTTGTCTAACCAATAGCCTGAATATCAATTTGGGATTTGATAGACTTTGAGATGGATCATGTCATGCACCAAAACCTTAAATCACCGATTATGCTCTGTTGGACACAGATGCACCTTTCTCTTCACCCTCATGGATACCACTGATAAAATAGCAGAGCTGAAGCGTTTGCGAGAAGTTTGCGGGAAATGGAAGGAGCTTCTTGAGCAGGTTGAAGAGGTGCAAAAACAAACCAGTGCGCTCTCTACAGAGCTGGGTAAGCACTTGAAGAAGAAGACCCCAAAGTTGAGTATCCCAGCATCTCAGGAAGAGTGTATATCTGCTGCCAAGTCTCTCACAGAGCTTTGCGATACCAAAATAGCTGATCTTGAAGTTGAGAAGAACCGTCTGCATGGACTTCTCCAGAATCTGGTTCTTCAATTGACAGAGACAACCATTCTAATGGAGAAGCAGATTGTGGTTGTGAGGAGGAGGAGTTATGCAACGGAGGTTGAGAGGAATGAGGTGATTCAGCATGGTCGTTATCGGAACCGCAATATCAAGAAGCCGGAGCTGTTTGAAGATTTTCTGCTGTTCTACGATAAGGAGGTGGCTTTGGGTTTTTCTTCTCAGCTTCAGAGTGTTCTGCTTGATATGATGAAAGGACAGGACGCTGAGATGGTCGAGTGGTTCTACGGATATCAAGGGTGGGGTGACAGTGTTGTGTTTGGAGGGAGCGCAAAAGAAGATGTTATATTCGAGGAGAAACGACCCGTTGGTCTAGTTACTGATGGACTAATTCTTCCACTGGAAATCATGTCCATGGTGTACTCTCTGGCAGACCTCGAAGACTGTGTGGCTCTCAGACAAGTTGATCATAGCTGGTACTCTGCTTTTCAACAAATGGAACACTTGTGGGAATCGAAAATGAGCGAGAGGAACCTCTGGATGAAGCCCAACGATCCGGATCTCGCTTCTTGGGCCGATTGTGTGCTTGTTTTTGTGGCCAGAGTGAAAACGTGGACGCCTATGAACAGTATGGACGCTGCTCGATTACAGGGAAAGACTGCAGAGATGAAAGCGACGGTTGCTGTGGAGTTGCATGAGTCTGAAAAGCTCCCCAGTGACTTTACATCGATGGTGGGACATCTTAAAGACAACTGTGGCTGTCGCGTTTGTGATAATCTCCATTGTACCAACAGTGAGCGTCGTGTTACTCATTTCTTGAACCCCTGGACTCATGAGCTGTCAGCAAAACACACACCTAAACCTGAGTTGGTACATACTGATGGTTATAACAATGCAATTCGGTATAGAGACATCGGAATGGTTCTACCGTCTTCATTCACTCCAGAAAGCATCACGACAGTAACAGAGCGTTCCAACTACATCTACGTCTACTTAAACTCGGAAGAAACAGCTCTATTACCTCGTGACAACCCTCATATTGATTGTGGACTGCTTGAGCGATTTACGGCTGTTGAACGGCAAAACACGTTGTTGGAGAACCTTCGCTTGTCCAACTCTCTGTCAAACAAATATTCAGCTCAAAAACATCCCAGAGCTCGCGACGACGTCAACTTTCGAATATGGCAACGCTACGCTCACTACTACGAACGTCACCTTACTGTAGCTTTTCACAATGGACTCCTTTGGCGGCTAGTCGATAAACAGTGTCTCGTTCCCTCCTTTGTCGATCTCCACAGTCCGTCTGAAGGATACCAGTGTCATCCTGATAGAGTGATTCGCATCCCCATACCAATGTCCACATTTCTCCACCAGAGCGACTGTCGACGGTTTCTTGTTGGTGAAAGGTTCAGAGGAGAAGATGCAGCCGTGATCGATTTGGCCACTGGTGTCTTCACATCAGTTCATAAACCTTTCGACAGAGAGGAAAGGTTCAAAGGTAAGATCTTCTTTGGATTCCAGAACGACAAGTTCTTCCCTCGATACATGTCTGAGAAGGCTACCAGTAGGTGGAACAAGCTCGCAGGAGAATTAGCTGGAGAAGGTCCTGATGAACTACAGTAACTGTCGAACTGTCGTGAGTTGCTGATTATCGCTAACGTCTATATACATGAACAGGACGATCATTCTTCGTCTGACTCTTCGTCCTCTTCGTCGGATTCTTCATCCTCATCGTCGGATTCTTCGTCTGATTCGTCATATGACTCGTCATCATGAGGATCATCACTATCCCCCTCCTCGTAGGAAAGATCATTCTCATCATCGTCATCGTCCATCTCTACTCCCATGAGTTTATCAAAAGCCCACTTGGACCAGTGTTTCTGGGTGTGGCAGTCCAAAGACCTCAAAACGAACCTGCTTCCCAAATATCCAGGTATCAACTTATCCTGAGGACATTGGCTGGCACCGTACAATGCCGACACCTCCCGAGCTTCCAAATCGACCAGCAAAGAGCCATATGATGTTTTACCCACCAAAAAATGCGTGCTGCCCGGCGTAGTGATCTGTTTCAGAGGAGGTGCGGCTTCCTGAGACAGACTGATAATCCAATCATGTCTGTAAGCCGGCCAATCTTGTCTAGAAAGATCCACCAATGTCGGAATCAGATATTTACCATCCTGGGTTTGCCACCACATGACTCCACGGTAAATGGCGACTGGATGAGCCCTGGTAGGACCTCCTCCTTGTGGGAACAGTCTCATTGTGGTAAAGTCCATAACATAGTAGAGATTGGCCGTTTGGTTGCTGCCATAAGATCCCACCCTAACAGTGTTGTAGGTCACATGAGTATCCGACATCAGGTACCCTGGCGCAAACCTCTGGTTGCTGTGAATGATTGCATACCGGTAGTGTAGTGGCCGGCTTCGTGAAAACAGATAGACATGAGTTGTAGAGCATACCTTGACGTATGTGTCGTGAGCAATAACAGACCGGATATCTTCAGGAAAAAGATCATCTGTACCCGGAAGAGTAATGCATAGCCCCTTGTACATGATAACATTGCCTGCTAGTTGGCTGGCCACAATCTCCCACTTCGGCTCGTGGTCTAGAGTCGCTGCAGGCATCCACAAGTCCAGAGACGCAGTTTCTCTGTCTCCTACCAAATGTACCCTGTCACATAAAGAAGAACAGTCCAGCCCGTGAGATTCAAGCCCCTCAAAGTCGTGGGGTAGTCCGAACTCCGGCTCCAGTTTCATAGCCACCACAGGCCACACGCGCAATTGATTTTTAGGGCCCAGAGATTTAAGACTCACTGTGTCGACGGACTCCATGGAGAGCCAACTGTAGCTGCGAGCTCGTGATTCAATCACCAAAGCACAGTCTCCCCAGGTTCGCCATTCGCCCTCAGGCTTCATCCAAGGGTTTCTCTCTTGGACCTTGTCTTTCAGAGTACTCTCGGACAACTCATAACAGCTGTACCAGAACGTGTTGGCCTGTCTGAGAGCTATACAAGTTTCCAGATCACATTGGGCATACAGAGTAGTTGCAATTCCCAGCGGAAGATCACCTCCCTTACCAGGAACAAACTTGATTGACTTCTGATCAATCTCCATTGAAGGTCTAGAGCTTGGTTTCTTGCGAAGATGAGCTGTGAACTGATTGTAGTCCACATGAAATGACATTTTGGTCTCTGCAGTTTGATTCTGCAGAATCTGACTGATACCCTGTTGTATTCTTATCGATCTCGGCCGTGCATTGCTTCCGGGTAGGTCTGTCCAGAACTTTTGCAGGTCCTCAAGTTGCTTCAGGAGCTTCTTGACGTGAGTCCACATGTCATCAAGATCCTTTGGCGGGTCCTCAGAGCCTCCTAAGGCAGACTCGAACGTCTCTTCCAGCATAAACATGGCCGCAACACCCTCCTCCAGCTCTTTAACCACAGGATCCTTCAAAGACATCCATCTAGGCCAGAATTTAATCTCGGCTTGAACGTACCAATTGGCCGCATCACCACACTCCGGTATCGTCATGGGGGCCTTCAGAACCGGTTTCAGAGACTCGTACTCCGCGTCCATCTGTCGTTTCACAGCATCACATTTGGCCAGTAGCTTCTCATTGTCTTCCAACACGTGAGGGTATTCGCCTTCTGCTTCCTGAGCCTTGTCTCGTCGTCGACCACATCCATGGGGCCAATCCTCCTCATCGTCATTGTCGTAGTCGTAACTGTTCCATGCCATTGTCGTGAGAAGTTGGTGTTGTGACGTGACGCGTTGTGCGTGAGCCAAATTTTGATTTCACAAAGAGCAGTAAAAGCGGTTTTTACACGTTTGAGGCATCGAAATGACTTCAAACTAGTAGGGTAGCATCACCAAGGACTTCCTCAATCGATTCTGTCCTCGGATCTTCATTTTGACGCCATTTCATCGTTGGATTACATAATCCCCTTTCACCATTGCTACCTCAAAAATTAGCTCAAATAACGTTTCCGCCTGGCTAGCTCAATCGGTAGAGCGTGAGACTCTTATTCTTAAGCAATCTCAAGGCTGTGGGTTCAAGCCCCACGTCGGGCTTCTTTTTTTCCAGACGACAGGAGCATCTGTTTTAGTGGCGAACACGCCACGAGCTACTTGAACACTTGTTGCATCTGTGGCTAATTCGATAACTCCTTCTGTCTTTTTGTGTCATCTTTCTCGCAACTCACTTTTACATCTCTCACAACACCACTCCTCCTCACCACCATGCCAAAAAAGTATACCAAACAGTACAAGAGATATCCAAGCGTGGCGAATCAGAGCGGTGCTGCCAAAGCTCCTGATTCGCCGCAAAAACCGTCGCTTTCGGCCATCTTTGGCGTTCCTCTCAGCAGAGAAGAACTGGTGGAAACAAAACGTCGAGCTCGAGGTGGCGGCTCTCTCAGCAGATCTGTGGGTCCAGCAGTTCAATCGGAGCCTTGTATGGACCCTGAGATTGCTCGATTTGTGCAAGAGCCGTCAAAGGTCACAATGCTACCTCCAGTAAAGGCAGGACCGCCTGCTCCGGCCAGTTGGATGGTGAAAAAGAGTGTTCAGGAGCCCGTGTTCGAACGGGTGGTGAAACCGGTGGAAGAGGGCGTTCCCAGCCTCAAAAGGCTGTGTATCAAGAGCATAGCCGAGTTTTATCCGGAACACAGGGCGTTGTTGGAGGTGTACAGTGAGTATCTCTCTACAAATCTGGTGCTCGACATGTTACCTCAGATCTCACAACTTAGCAAGTACACTGTTTCCCCCCAAGCGTATAGCTTGTTACTGTATCAACAGACGTATCCAGAGATTACTCATCTTGATCTTTCCGGTCTGGATCTACGAGAAACGAGAGTTCTCACAGAGTGGCTCATTGGGAGTCTCAAAAAGGAGGAACAGGAACAGGACCTTGACTGGGAAGCTCAGGAGCAAGAAGAGAACACAGATAAGTTCCCAAACCTCACATCTCTCTGTTTGGCATACCCTTCGCATCACAATACTCGTCTTTGGCCCATGTTGTTGTCTTTGACGAAGCATTTCAAATTGAGCAAATTGGACATTTCAGGCTGGCCAGCTCCCCCTAGAGCAGAGTACGATATTCGCAAACTTTCCCAAAACACGCTGTTTCTGGAACTCCTCGCAGTCAAGCACTGTTCATGGTCTTCTTCGTTACTTCTGAGTGAATCAGTTGTTCCTCTCTGGAAGACTAGTTGGGTCAAGATCAACACAGTTCTAGCAGATGGAGATCAGGAGGCATTGAAGAAAGTCAGAGGACCAGGTCGATGGTTGACCATTGCATAGCATGCATTTACAGGATCGGTTTCAGTGTCTATTATAGTAATATTTATACATCCTTATGGTAGTTGAGGATGTGGTAAACACCCCCTCGGGTTAACTTACGTTGCCTCATGCCAACTCGTGCTACGCACTCGTTAACCTTCGTTCTGCTCATTAGCAACCTCATCATCATCCTCCTCCAGCTTCTTAATCTCCTTACCCTCCTCCTTGGCCTTTTTGTTCATGTAATCAGTAGTACACTCTCTGGTGATACCCTGCTTGAGCAAAAAGTCGAAAGAGGCGTCTCCAGTGAAGACATCAACGAAAGAGAAAAAGGCGTGGAAAACATGCTGGCCCTTCTCCTCGGCGTAAATCTTGTCGTAGATGAACTTGTGCTTGAACGCCTCAATCTGCTCGTTCCAGTTATCGAAATGAACTCCTTCTCGGCCAAACTCGCCCTGCAGCTTTTTGTTGTAGGAATCGTAGACTGGTCGCTCCAGCAACAGTCCCAGAGCGGGGGCCTTGGGGATGTTGATTCGGGCCTTCTCAAAGGTCTGGGGAATAAGCTTCTTGGGGTCAGCATTGCATCGTACACTGAGAGCAACCATGGAGATCATTTTTCGAATCTGATGCAACATGAAGGACTGACCGTGGATCTTGATACTGACCCATTCGGTGCCGTCAATCAAGAAGGGATCGGAGCAGGTCAGAGACTTCATGGTTCGCATGGCAGAGGGGTCCTTGAACGACTTGCCCAGAGTGAAGTTGTGGAAGTTATGGGTACCCTCGTAAATCTTGAGAATCTCTCTAATTTTGGCCAGACGCTCACCGGAGATTCGGAACTCTTCTCGATGACGTCTCTCCACAGCCTTGATCTTCTCCAGAGTGGCAGCGTCAGTCTTAACGTCAGTCTTGGCCTCCTCCTTGACTTCTCCTTCCTCCTTGGGCTCCTTGGATCCCTCTCTGGTTCCTGCAACCTCATCAATACAGGCTCGCTTCATCCACTCGTCGTAAGAAACGCCCTGGGACTCGAGATCGGCAGCAACAGACTCCCAGTACTTCTTTCCCTCCTCGTCGGGACTGGTACCGTCCTTGAGAAGCTTTTCGGACATGACAGTTCCGGGTCTGGGGTTGAGGAAAGAATAAGTAGGCATGAGGTACTCGTAGACTCGAGAAGAACACAGCTTTCGACACTCAAAGGCCTTGTTAGTTCGAGAAACTCCCCAGACTCGCAGCTGCTCGGGGAGATGGCTGTTGATCTTCTCCACAATGTTTTCGTCCTCAATAATCATCTTGAGAGAAATCACGTTACCAGCAGCATGAACTCCCTTATCTGTTCGAGCAGCTCTCATAAAGGCCGATTTTTTGGGATCGTCGGCATTGTTCTGCGAAATGGCGCCGGCCTTGACAAACGCCTGGAAGATATCTCCTTCAATCGTCTTCTGAGGAGGATTCAACTGCATACCATGGTATCCAGTTCCACAGTATCCAATCATACAAGCCACCTTTCGCTTGGGCTGTCGAACCTCGTCAGAAACAAGAGGACCATCCGTCTTTCGACGAGTATCTCGACCCTCTCCCTGCTTCTCCTGTTCTCGTTGTCGGTCTCCTCTTCGATCCATCTTCTGTTTCTTGGCCTGATGATCGCCTCGAGGCTTGTTCCAGTTGCCCTTGCCTCGCTTCTGGCCCAAATCGGCCTGCTCAGCAGTCTCGACGGACGCGCTGTTGCCCACAACGGGGGTGGTGGTGGGGTTGGTGGACTCGCTCATGGTGAAGGGTAGAAATCTGCTTTCAAACGGAATCAGACGTTTGACCACTTGGAGAAAATTACCTTTCATGCAGCAGAACAATTTTTCGCTGCAAAATGCGAAGCAGTAACGGTGGATGATAACCGTAAATTGTGGTGGAAAAGAGAGCGCCAGAGATGCGGGTGGGGGGTAGTTTAGTTTCTTTCAGTATCCTGGTCTGGTTTGGAGTCGTCTGGATTTGTTTGGGAATTGTCGATATTAATGATGGCATTATGGCGAATAATAGTATGAATAAATCAGAAACAATACATGTAAAATCAAGGAGGTGTCTTGTCGCATATTTGAGAGTACCTAGACATTCACCAGAGAGTGGTCATTGTAACGGCACTATTCATCTAGCTCTTTCTGACTCACTCGAATGACTATCGTATTTACCAGCTTCATCAATACTCACCCAGTATTCCCCGTGAAACTCTAAACTGAAAAAAATCTGAACAGACTGTGAGACATGCATAATTATGGCATCTAGACTGATCTTAGAGTACAGGTTATGAGTGAAGGTCAAGAGTGAAAAATGATAGGTTATGAGTCAGCAACAGCCTATAGTCCTTGAGCTGACCCTTTTATTATGCTACGTACGTACTCGTACCAGAATGTACACAAGTGTTCTGAATTCCCAAGTAGGGACGTGATAGGAGTCGTCAAAAGATGAGAGAGTCGCTCAAAGGCTCATACAGACGACTGTAGGGTCTCTCGGATGTACGGGTGACCTGACAGGGGTCGTCTTTTGTCTGTGAGACACGTGATCAGCTTGCGAGAGTCTCTCTCGACATCCTTCAAGAATTCACAGAGATCACGTGACAGTAAGCATCCTTCCGGATTCTCTTACTTCTCCCACAATGTGTACACAAAGGAGAACCCCTTCTCTTCCACGGGAACATCCCTTCCTGGAAGTTCCACCTTCTCTCCCACAAAGTCCTGAAGACGTTCATAGGTTTGTTTCTTCCACAGACCCTGATCAAAGCCCTCGAAGAAGGTGTCACACTCCACGTGACCGTCAGGACAGGTGATTTCCGTCAACAGCACGGCCTTTGTGTGTTCGTGAACAAGGGCAGTCTTGTAAACCTGGGATCCTCCAATCACATAAACCGTCGAGTCTTCAGGACACTTTGTAAGGGCTTCATCGAACGATTTGGCCACAAGCACGTCTTGGGGAGCATCAGGCATTGGTCTCGACGTGAGAACAATATTGGTTCTGTCCGGCAGAGGTCTGAATTTCGGAGGAATGGAATCCCAGGTGGTTCTTCCCATAATCACTACGGCGTTCTTCTGGGCGGTCGTCACCTGTTTGAAAAACTTCATTTCCTTGGCCAGTCTCCAAGGCAGTCCTCCATTGAGTCCGATTCCGTATCGAGGCACTGTAGCTGCCAGAATGAGTGTAGTCGATGGGGGCATTGTGTTGTTGTGTTAGAGATTAGAGTGATCTGTCGCGTGTAGTTCAACGCGGTATTGGATTTGTACTCTTAATTAAAGTACGTCGGCGATATTTGAACTCACACCCACCCTTCCGTTTAAGGTTGTCTCTCAAATCAGCTCCAACATGCAGTCACTGAAATACACACTCCATACGATATTGTGAACATCAACACTCTACAAAACCACACACAACACACACACTCACATACACAATGAACGTGTCTACAAGTACCGTTCAGCAACAGCGACGAAAGCCCACGACCGTCAACGCCGTGCAGGACGAGGATGCCGCACAGCTGAAACTCGGACCCGAGTTTGACGTCACTCAATACACACACGACGGCTTTGAAACCGCCCTCACAGCCCTGTCGACATCTGAGGCCCGATCTCTCATCAACCACACTCTCAAGAAGCGCAAGAACGACGCATTGGGTATTGAGAACACGGAGGACGACACTCTGGACGACGAGGAGGAAATCAACGCCAACGAGGTGCTGCGAAAGACCCGAGAATACATGAACATCTTTTCACGGTTCCGAGAACAGCAAAAGGTGGCTGCGGTGGCCCAGATTCTGCGTCACCAGGACAACGCGGATCTGCATCCGTTCGAGATCGCCCAGCTCGGTACTCTGTCGTGTGATGGAGCCGAGGAGGCCAAGACTCTGATTCCCTCGTTGGCCGCCAAACGATCCGACGCCCAGCTCCAGGAACTGCTGGATCTGGTGAGAGAGCACGATCGGGAGAATTAGACGGTGCAAAAAGAAAGATGGGTAGCCCTAGAAGGCGGGTAATATATTGTATAACAGGAGATCTGAAGGAAGTAGGGTAACTGGGGGAGTAGTGACACGGTAGATGTGGGAGTAAGACGATCAGGTCCATCTGATTCTTGCGATCATTTTGGTGCAACACTTTCTGGCCATCCGTCAAGGGCAAGGAAGTTGTCGTTGATATATTGTGTGGAGGGACTATGGGAGTTCCTACAGGTCGATCTACGATTCCAGGGTTTGTGCGTCATCTCTAATTAGATGTCCTTACTGACTCCTTGTGAGCTTTCAGAGATGTACTACGGTACGGTACTCGTACACAGCATATACGGTACACGCCTTTACTCGTTGTCCGCTTCTACGTCACGCACTTCATGAGAACACTTGTACTTGTAGCTGTGATGTTCAGGGTAGTGAAGACGTCGAGAGTCACGTACGTGCTTATAGTGAGTGTAACAGACACCCCCAAGTCCACCTGTCCATGTCCTCATCACTGGTAGATGTGTCCTTCCGGTTGCAACCATCAAACCAGATGTCTCGAACGTATGGTAACCAAGCAGCCTAAAGTACTCTGTCATAGCCATCCTCCTAGCCACCCTCTCCATCTAGAAACGTTCTATTCAACTATGTCACACAGCGTCGCTCGAGTCTAGCTCTTTCTACCACTGTGTCAACTGTCTTGAACACTGTCTAGCAATGTTAGTTGTGCTTCCGTGCTGTTCCAAGTAGTGTCCTGCCCTCACGTGATCCAGTACATGTCCCTCCTTCTGTTTACTTCCAAAAAACATCTCCTCTCTCCTCCACCTTGTCCATCTTCTCCTCACTGACCTTGATATCATTATGGATCTCATCAACCAGAGCCTCCAGACTGGTGAAGTTCTTCTCCGGTCGTAGGTACCCCAGAACCATCACCTTGATGGACGCTCCGTAGAAGGTGTGTGCAAATTTGTGAATGATATGGATCTCTGCTGACTTTTGGTCGTTCTTGAAAAACGGGTTCCAGCCCACACTCATGACCATGGGCAGAACTGCGTTGATCTCTTTGTCACTGAGCTTGTTGGTGTACTGAAAGTCGACGATTCGGTCTTTTTGGAACTCGCTCGTCTTCTTTTCACTCTCCTTGTCCGTCTGCAGAATCTGAACCAGTCCATAGTAGATTCCTGTATCTAGGGCGTCCAGAACAGGCACATCAGCAATGGGAATGTTGGCCGTAGGAATTCCGAGATCGGCCGAGCCCCGACCGTATCCAGGGATAATAGACGATGCGAATTTGATCGGGTAAGCGGGGGCGGGGGTTGCGAAGGTCATCAAAAGCCGTTTGACACAATGTCGAGAGGTTGTTGCAGTTGGTCTGAAAAGTCGCTGTACTAATATCATCACTGTAATTGGGAGGAGTTGGAAATAGAGTTGACAGTTTGGTGCAGATGAGTTGATAAGAGAAGGCGGTGGTGAGGTGGCGCTAGGAGGTGGCGTGGTGGAGGTGGCAATGTCTCAGCTGTCTGGTTGGGTTGTTGAAGTCACTGCTCGCATCTTGACAAGTTTTCAAATTTTGATTTTGGACCATAAAGTAGGAAGTAAGGGGAGACCCTTAGTTCTGGGAAGATTGGGTTGAAGTGGGCTGATTGGGTATGGATGGAAGTGTGAGGGTATATTGGAGGAAGGGGAGGTGCTGTGAGTATGGGGGGAGTTGGGCTGAGTTGGTAGTGGTGAGGCGGTTGGAATGGTAGCTCTTGCGTCACTGTGCCACTACTGGAAGGTGTATTTGAGGGGACTTCTGTATTCGTGGCAAACTAATTTGCTAACTATTGTTGGGAGTTTGTTGGAAAAACTAAATAATTGAGGCTTTCTCAGGACGTGTCCAAAACTGGACATTTTAAGAGGTACGTGGTAGATATTGTAGTACCTGATGGTATTTTGGAGCTTCTGGAAGTTATTGGTGCACTTTCCAGTACTACGTGTCTCAGAGAATTTGCTATTGTCGAGACTCACGTTCTGGGGTAGACGCGGGAGAAGATGTGTCTCCAAATCAGGTAATATACCAGCTGTGAACAATTTGAAAGTACTTTCTTGCTCGTTGGATTCTGGTGACTCTATTGGTAGTGCTCTCCTTCAGATTTGGTGACTTTCAGACGACTTCGATGACTAGAGTACTTTTGGCTGTACAGCTAAAACTGTGGTCAAAAAGTGTACAGGGTGCAGTGTAAGAAGTCGGGACGGGCCGTGTTTAGTATGTTGCGCTGTATTAGAAGATGAGCTTGGGAAGGTGATCCCGACGAGGTTGATAGGCGGTTCAGGCACACGCGCCCAGAGTATCACACGTGTCAAATCATCGTCTTTCGCCAGTTCTAGGGAGTGCTTGAAGGAAGAAATCGATCCTTCACAGTTCACAAACATCACCAGATACCAGAAGTAGACAGAGACACACAGTTCTGACAACATAGCTCCTGACATCGTAGACTTGGTCACAAAGGTACCGCTGTGGACAAGGGCAACAAAAAATGCCTCGATTTACAATTGGTACCTGCCAGTCTGTTGTGCCTGGTAGTTCAGGTACCAGCACTTGCGGATCAGTGGTCTCCGGCTACAACTAGCGCCTTAATCCCGTGATCCCGACTAAGGAGTCTCGACAATACTGGGGCATCATTCCAGTGTGAACACCATCGTACTTACTGTAGCCAAGACAACCATTCTAGTGTGGAGAGTGATCTGAGATGTCACCCTACACTATAGATTAATATCAATGGCCTGAATACACTTCTGGCCCAAACACGACCCTGTATAGTTTGACGCATCATAGAGTTGACTGATCCGTGCCTATCACCAAGGTCGTTGAGTAGTGTCTCTACGTTGATAGGATGTTCTAGAGAGTATCAGGAGAGTTGGGGAGTACTTATTGGCGCACCTTCGCCCGTATATGAGGCCCGCCGTTTAATTGTGACAGTTTTGAGAGAGAATTTGAGCCACCCATATCTCCCACTTCAATATAGACCTCCCGTTTAACGTGCATTAAAGTCATCTCTTTCTCTGCATTATCGCTGCACCAAATCTGTACACCCGCCAGAACACCGTCTTTGACTGGGTATATTTAACCATTCTGGCGACTGTCACGTGACCCTACCATCTCTCCGCTACTGTTCTCCAAACAGTTCTCTCAAGCCACGTAACTTTCCCGCAATCCGTGCTGTACATTCTTTAGGTGGAATGAGGACCGCGTATTCCGATGCAACTTTGCAGCCATCCGGATTTGGGCAGAGTAGTGATAACGGAAGCGGTTGACGGAGTTTGACGAAGCCGGTGGTGCTACAAGAGCGGATCAATACTACATACCTGAGAGTCGTCACTATGACAACAAAGAACATACCGCTCATGAAAAGCGCGTACCTGTACACTTGCTTGAAATGCCTGTATTGATTGGTTTCTCTTAGCACCATTCCATCTGACGTTGTGTTGCCGTGTTTTAGTCTCCTGAGCACGTGGGCTTATCAGCGGAAAGATACACAGAGCAGCTATACCACGGTATTATGAATTACTCTACTCGTACAACAGCCAGATTGTCTCTCTCCCCAACACCCCTGCAACGATTAACTTCACTCAACAATTGGCAGAAGGAGATGGTGCTGATAGCGCCTGGTACTGTAGGTGTATTTCGCGGAGACGGAAAATCAATTGTTCCAAATCCCCACAAGTCGATATATACCTCACTTTCCCCATGTTCCAAACCAATCTTCCAAACCCATGTTCTATCCCCATGTTCCATGTTCCCCATGATCTTGTATCTTCATTGTTCTTACAGTAAATGTCTCAACTGGTTGTTGGTACGAGTGATCAAATCATAAATCATTAGTCTAAATAAATATGGCAAAGTGCCGTTCTATAGGTCTATATACATGTGCTCTAACAGCTGACAGTCCGCTGAACAGTGTCCACGTGGAACAGTTTGCTGTTCTGGCGAATAACCAGGTATCTGGAGGTGGAGTGGGCAAACTCGGGCTGTCCTGAAGAAGCGTCAAACTCAACGGGGACCTCAGACTGAGTGCTGGTGTTTCGCAGAGTATGTCCGTCCAAGACAAACAACTGACCATTACTGCATTGCATGTATGTGGCCAGATCAAGGTCGGACTTGTCATTTCTCTGGAGATCCAGAGGTCGTAGTTGTCCCAGGGCCCAGTCCACGTAATAGTGGTTGGTCTGGCCGCTGACAAAGTACTTTTGACGCACAAACGTCAGCTCCGAGTTGTGGCCGAGACACTCCATCTCGTACTGTCGGTCGAGCTCTTCGCAGGGATCTTCGTCCTTCACTAGGAGATCCTTTTCGAACACGTGAGGAACCTCCACGGTGGTCTTAGATCCGTCAGCGCCGTGTTTGAAGATTCGGACGACCGGACCGAGCTCGGAAAAGAGCATGTACACCGTATCTCCGTTGAGACACGAGTGAGAGTATCCTCCGTCGGCCTTGAGGTCTTCCAGGGACATATCCGAGTCGTCAAAGGGGATGGAAGAGGTCGTCTCGAGGTGAGAGACGGCCTTTGAGGACACCGAGTACTGCTTATCGCTGGCGAGATTCATGAGCGCGGATTTGGCCGATTTGTGAGTGTGGAGAGTCGAAGGGTAGTGTGCGATTTGGGCCACCAGAGGGCTCCAGAACGAGTCGATGGAAGTTTCCAAGAGTTCGTGGAATGGCTTGATGGTGTGCAACTTGCAGACATCCGAGCCGTCCAGGTGATCAAACACCATGTGCCATATTTCCGGAGGGAGGGTGTTTGTTGTGGTTGACATTGTGGTTGTGGTTGTGGTTGTGGTGTGGTTGTGTTTGCGTCGAAAGAACAGGTCGTGTGTTTTTGCGTCTGAATTCGTATCAAGAGTATCGATGAAGAAGAAGACTTTGTATCGTTCAAATAGCTACTTTGTGTCTGTCCCTGGCCGTCTCTCTTTATCTATATACCCGTCCCTGGAACTCTCTCTCTTCCTTACAGCACCGCCATTCTAAGTTTCCCAAATGCGTTGATTCATTAGCTCAACAAGGCAAGATCTTCGCATGTGACAACCAGGGTCTATCGGTCAAGTGCTTGTAAAGAACATAGACGTTGAAGACGACTCAGACAAGCCGTTCCATTAGACCATCATGAGGGGTATGGGGTGCATCGAGATATATATAGCTCGGCCAGATTTCGGTGGCGACTATACGTGTGTTTCTAGTTACTTGTACAACGTCTTTACCAAGTATCAGATCCCTCACCAAGTCTCCCTGATCACCCAACACTCCCTCTGCGAAGATCCTCGCATTCACATGCTCTCTCTAAACAATCATTTTTTAGCAGCTGCAGGTTGTTGCCCATAAGCTGCAATCTTTTACTCTCTCATAACTTTAACGGTGTAGCGGGAATGGCTCCAACGGACTCAGTTAATGGAAATGTGCAATTATTATTATATGACGAGAATTCTGGGGTCGAGGGGAACACAGCCATAGCATTCTCTACTCTGTGCTAGCCCCTCAACAAAAACCACTCCCCCCAACCTCACACTGCCCCTGCAGCTAAGTCGATGTATAAGATGCAGATAAAGTCGACCTAGAAAACGTGGCAGTAGTATCCGACGTTGTACCAGTGGCTGTAGCGGTACTAACAGTAGTTGCCTCTCCCAGCTGAGACATTGCCACCGTGACATTAGCCTGTTTGGCGCCAATCATGTCCAGCAACAAAGAGACTATCAAAGGAGCCAGGGGCGGCAAGTCCACGGTTGCTAAGACTCCAGCAGCAAAGAGAAGAAGAGTGATGTGTTTCAGTTTCATCGTGGTGAGTGAGAGTTATTGATCTGGGCCGAGTAGCTGATCTGGGCCGTTTACATCCATTTATATTGCTGTACCAGATACTATGGTAGACCTGGAACTACCAGTACCTCTAGCCAAGTCCATACTGTTCCCCACACTATTCCACGATGTACATACCCTTCCAGAACATCCTCGCCACCACCCAACACTTGATCTAAAGATAGATTGACAAGGTTTCTGTACGAGGGCTTCGGCTTCGTATCACTGTTTATCATCTTCTTCGATTGTGCGAGTGAACATGTTAATCTCGACTATCAGAAGCAGATCTACCGAGGTGGTCTGAAATTTGAATAAATGACACAGAAGCGATATATACGAGTCGCCACCGTTCTCAATACCCCCACAACACCCCCCAACACCCCCAACACACCCATAAACGTCACCCTTATATTTCACATGCACAAACACAGTTGATCCGTTTTTTCCGCCATACAACAATCACATGTCGATTTAAGGTTTCGGGGTCACGTGACTCTTCTCTAATATACCGGAGGCCACGTTTTCCGTCTTTTTAAGTTCCCGGTCCCTTGGCCCAGTTGGTTAAGGCGTCGTGCTAATAAGACATAGCAACTTTGCAACGCGAAGATCAGCAGTTCGATCCTGCTAGGGACCATTCTTTTTGGATGTCGCGGAAACAGCTTTTTTCTACTTCCAGGGTGAACAGCCTGTCATGTCGTGAATCCACGAGATCACGTGATTTTTTACCCCACACTACACTACTTTCGATATTACAATAAGTTATAATTTACATGGTAGCTACTCAAACTACTCTTCGTCCCGCTTCTCCTCGTCATCTCTGACGAATCGAACAGGACCGTCTCTCTCCTCTCCATCGGCACCCTCAAATCCCTTTCCGGCCTTGCCCAGAATTTCAAATCGTTTCTCCGTCTCTAGACGATCAATAGTATCTTCAGCAACACTGTCTCCACTGGCAGAGGGTCTGTAGATTGACTGGACGGCTTCCTGGGCCGAAAACAGTGACTTGTCGTAGTACTGGTCCTCGTTGAACCCTCGCTGAAGAGATCCGCTCTTGGAAAAGAGTCTGGAGTCGAATTGGGCCTCTCCTGCCAACTGTTGAGGTTGAGCAGCTCCCAGAGCCACCCTCTCGGAGATATCTCGGTTGTTATCTTTGGCCAGCTGTTTGATCTTCTGCTGAGTACCCATCTTAGACAGTCGTAGATCTCGTTCGGCCTCCTTCTTTCGTTCCAGACGTTCTGTCTTTCTCTTCTTGGCTGCTCGTTCGAGTTCGTAGTTGGGGGATCTAGAACGGGAGGAAGAGCGAGATCTGCCTCTAGCACGTGACACTGGTGATCTTGATCGAGAGTAGGATCTAGATCGAGAGTAAGAACGAGATCGAGATCTAGAGCGGGAATAGGATCTACCTCTTGATCTCGATCTAGAATAAGATCGATCAGATACTGATCTAGACACTGATCGTGATCTCGACAAGGATCGCTCCCTTTCCCTAGATCTTCCTCTAATGTCTTCCTCCATATCATCTCTGTCCTCACCCTTACCCTCATCCTCACCCTCTCCAACCTCTCTCTCCTGTCTAGCCTTTCTGGCCAACTCTCTCAACTTCTCCTCCTGCTCTTGAGCCTGACGTTCAGCCACTCGTTGCTGCATTTCTCGTCGCTTGCCAATATCGTCCCGCATGGTCTTTTCGTTCTGGTTCAACACTTCGCTGAATTTGGCAAAGTTGTCGTTGACCTTGACATCTTCCAAACCACGTCCATCGGCAGCCATTCGCTTGTCCAGAGAAATGGTGAATCCCTTCTGGTTCTTCCAGTTGGACACGGTTGACGGGATAGCCCAATCCTTCTGGTCCTGAGCAGTGAGCTTTCTAGGAGGAGATCTGAGAATAGGAGCTGGAGGAGAAGCAGGACGTCCTGGAACTTTTGTGTGTTTGAATTTTGGCGGTTCAAGAGGATCCTGAGGTAGATCTACCATCTTGATAATCTTCTGAGACTCGCCTCCTTCTGTACCCATCATACTGTTGGCTGTGTATCGAATGTACTGAGGATCAGACTTGTTCTTGGAGGTGGCAGATTTGTCACTGGCAGCAAGACGTTTATCAAAGGCCGCCTGAGTCGCCAGAGCTGTCGAAAGTTGCTCGTCTTCACTGGGTTTCTCCAGAGACACTGTTCCGGCGTCGATTCTTTCTCTCAGAGGAATCAGAGAGTCGTAAGAGGTCTGAACATGTCGATCTGAAGCATGACCTTGTGTGGCGATTAAAGAGTAGTCAGCGGACCCAGAGGCGTCCATCTTGAGAGTAATCGCGTTAGAGGACACAGAACCGGGTTTGCCCATGTTTCGAGGATACTGGGCCACGTGGATTTCCGGATACGCTCCTCCATCGTTGAAATCGGCCTGAGACGTCGGTTTCCAGTCACCTCGAGCGCCGTATTTAGGCACAGAGTCGTTTTTGGCCATCGACACGGCGTTGGTTGTGAAAATCGACATTTTGGGACCCGGAGTAGGGTACCTTGGAGGCGGCAGAAGCGCCGTTATCGATGTCATGTTGTGTGTGTAAGTGTGTGATGTCAGTGCAGAATATAAATTTGGACAAACTGAAAATGGTGATCTTCATGCATGATAGAGTTGGAGGGTGGATGGATGGTTATGAGATGGTGTGGTGTATATATAGTGTACTTGTAGTTGAATCACGTGTTGATACATGGGTCACGTGACTGTAGCATAGAGCGGTCTATTGATTAATGGTGATCTTGTGTGTGTGAATCGCTCACATAACTGCTTAGTAATACACTGTTTAGTTGTGCACACTCTCATAAGGCTTCAGGGTAGAGAGGTGAATGTATCTCCACATATTTGTACTGAAACAGGTAGACATTTTGGTACCATTTCAATCAACAAAAAATGATGAGTAAATGGTACTATTTTTGTCACCCTGGAATGAGGTATGAATTGCTCTGGAGGCAGTTGAAGGTCTACAAGCTCAATAGACGATTAGTAGTATAATTGCTCACCAAGTATCCATATGATAGCTCTGAAAAGGAACCAGTCACGTGACATCAAGTCAGAAACTCTCCAGCTTCTTTTTAATTCAAATCCGAACCCCTCAACCCCATTTCTGAAGGACCCAAAACTCCACCCCTAGGCGTGCGGCTCGGAAATGAGTCTACCAGTGTCTATAGCTTAAATCGTGGGCAGCCTAGACAATGGTCTTTCTCGATATATGGCATCCGGAAAGCTCCAAAAGTGGCTCCATTGAAACGACCTCCTCTGTCCGATCATTTCAATACCACTCTTGAATGGTTTCCTAGCGCAAATCGATGACGTAGTTATAAATAGCTGCATTAGCTGCGTCTGACAACGGGTATAAACGGTACCTGGTAAAACTATCAGTAAATCTGGGGACAGGAGAGCTCTACAGAACTCTTCTGAGACAGACCTGTGTACCACCGCCCCTGTCCCGTCAAATTTCAGTGTTACACCTGTAGCTACTTATTCTGGAACACACGTTATGTTATCTCCGACTCCTTATCGCAGGATGCATATCGCACCATTTTATCACTCAGATATTTCCGTCAGATTTTGTGTCGGTGTTTGTGACACTTCTAGGCGAGAATATCCGGCTGTTGGAACTCCCCAATCTGATCACAAATCAAATATTATCGTCCGAAAGAAGCCCAGAAATTATTCCCCATTGAAAACCCGTTATTGTAAGGCTGTGTGAGACCATATCAACCGTCAACGTGTTGACCCTGTTTTGCCACAAGCGGCCCAAAATAGGCAGATCAGGAAATGACAAAAGTGAATCGGGAAATGGTGGAAACGGGGATAACTTGGTGTCACGTGATGGGAAAGTGAAAATGGAAACACACGTCGATAGCCCCAGTCCCCGCCTACGTCATGGTCAAATCCACATCCCCTTCCGACCAGTGTAACATGTCTTTTCAAGGAGTAAAAAGGGACTATCCGAAAAAGGGTATATGACTCCCAACCCCCGAATTTTAGTCTTCCCACATTTAGTCTTCGGGACGTTGGGGGGTTCGTATAGTTGGTTTTGGTTGGGAGGAGTATAGAGTGAAGTAAAGCTAAGTGAGGAAGAGGTGCGTTATCCTAGAATATAGGAGGGTATAAAATGGGGTAGAAGGGCTACATATGTGATTTTTATTGCCCAAATCTACTCAGTTGCTCTTGAAGTCCTCATAACCAAAACTTGACACACGGTTATACCCCTCCAACTGCCTTTGAAGGGATGGTCTGGGGGCATACAGTATGCGAGGTATGGTAGCAATAGGCGTTTGATCATGTGATCAGGGGATGGAAGATTGATTAAAAAGCTGTAGGTGGGAAGAGGATGCCTCAAATAGTTGATCTAAACACTTCAGGTAATAAAGGCTCCCCTCTACCCCCACCAAATCAACATTGCTACCTTCCTCCCCCAATACTTAACATTACTTCACATTCCCTCCACTTCTCCCAACAAACCAAATTGGCTTTATCCTCCAGGGCTAGGGCAGCATATGTTTGTTTGGCGCATCCTACCACCTTACAACAGCCACTTCATCAACTTGTCACCCCACCACAAGACACACACCAATGAGTTCCAACAAGGCCAGCAAGTCGCAATTGAGCGCGTTCGCCTCGTTCATGTCCGGCCTGGCTTCCTCCGGCGGCGACATTGCCTCCGTCACCGCCCCTCCCTTCATTCTGGCCCCCATTTCTCTGGTCGAGTACACCCAGTATTGGGCACAAAGCCAGCAGCTGTTTCTGGACGCGGCCGACGACGGAATCAGCGGTGAGGAGCGGATCCTGCGGGTGCTCAGATGGTTCATTTCCACGCTGCGAGGCCAGTACTGCTCGCGAAACGAAAGTATGGGAACCGAGAAGAAGCCTCTCAACCCCTTCCTGGGTGAGCTATTTACCGGCAAGTGGAGCGTCGGAGAGGGCGAGGACTTTTCCGTGCTCGCCGCCGAACAGGTGTCGCATCACCCTCCCATCTCTGCCTTTGGTATTTTCAACGACAACAAGGGCGTGACTGCCGAGGGCTACTTTGGCTTCAAGACCTCCATTTCCGCCACCACCATTGGAGTCAAGCAGTTTGGCCACACTCTGCTGCATCTCAAGAACCAGGACGTGTCGTATCTCGTGACTCTGCCTGCCCTGCACATTGAGGGAATCATTTACGCCTCTCCTTACGTGGAGCTGGAGGGCCACTCGTTCATCCAGTCCTCTGACGGATACAAGATTGATCTGAGCTACTCCGGTAAGGGTTACTTCTCCGGTAAGAAGAACACCTTCAAGGCCAGAGTGATGAAGGATGGTGCCGTGATCAACACCGTCAAGGGCCAGTGGAGCGGCAAGTCGTCGCTGTACAAGGGCGAGGGCAAGGACAAGGGCGACCAGGGCGTGCCCTTCTTCGACTCCATGGCCACGGACCAGCAGAAGCTGACCGTCAAGCCCATTGAGGCTCAGGACCCCCTGGAGACCCAGAAGGCATGGGCCCCCGTTCGAGAGGCCATCAAGGAGGGAGACTACGACAAGATCCACACGGAAAAGAGCAAGATTGAGCAGGCACAACGGGATCTGCGTGCCGAGGAGAAGGATAAGGGCGAGGCTTGGCAGCGAAAGTGGTTCACCGAGGCCACGTCGTCCAAGGAGGACCCTACCACCGATGCTGTCTACCGGGGTCTTCTGGAGCAGCTGGGCGAGGAGGGTCTGTTTGTGCGAGACTCCAACTGGCGATTTTCTCGAGACGGTTACAACTCTGGCAATGTCCAGGCTTAAGTTGAAGAGTGTGTGACGTTTCTTAGATAGTGTATTTAGAATAATATGGTGTTTGATATAGGGGAGGTGGAGGGGTTGGAAGATGGGTGAGTGTTGATTAAACAAGTACCAGGTACAGTGGACGACTTGTAACGCGTTTACACAGTTGTTACTTGTGAAACTGATGGGAATGGGAGGATGGTTTACTCTGTTTGTTGATGCTGTGGCAGTTCTCAAGAGCTTACTACAAGTACAAGCCACCAACCATACCAGTATCCTCAGTGACGTCAGTTCACTCGAATGGTCATTAAAACTGGGCACTGAAGATGAACTGGTGCAGTCAGTGGTTGTACTCATAGTACTCATAGTAGTACTCGATCTGACGTCTTTTGACAGACTACCAACTGTTGCTACTGGTAGGGCATTGAAGGTTATTGATGCTGAGGAGTGCATGTCAGTGTACAGGCTGGGGTGTATCCAGAACCAGATAGACCTAGGTGAATGGTGATAAAAGTTGTACCATTCGACTCAGCGTCTTCTTCTGATTCAAATGGTACCGCGATATCCAGTTTTGGCGAAAAATACACGATCTATGAATGTACTGTTAAGAGGCCAGGTTCCATGTCTGGACCTTGCAAAGCAGCTTAAGATGTGTCTTTATGAGCTATGGCAAGTTTAGACAGAAGCCATAGGAAGGCAATCAAATCAGATGAGATCAAAGAGATGGCGATACAGACATTAAAACCAAGTTGTCTCTTCGCTAACACATCAGTCATTCTCTTTTAATCCACTTCTACTCATCTCGACAATCTTCCTCCACAACTGTCCACACGCACACTCACTTTTGTCAGCAACTCCTGAAGCTATAGGTTATCGGATATAAGCAAAGTAGCAAGTTAGAGTGGAGTAACAGTGAAGCCACACTATGGTCCACAATTGATGACTAATGATCACGTGTTCACTTCGCCTTGACAGCCATCCTCCGCCGGGTAAGTGTTCTCTGGTGCAACACCACGTGACTAGTTTTACGGAGTTAGCGTCTCATGCGTATGACCTCTCTTCTCCGGTATGGCGTCTTCCCTCTGTCCCTCTGTCTCTGGAGAGGCTTCCTGTTTGGGCGGGCAAACCTTGTTTTTAGTCGCTTAGCGTTTTGGCCTGTTAGCTGTTAGCTCCCAGACGTTCTTAGCGATAGCGAGCGGAGAGTCTTCATTGGATTGGGGCAACTTTATCGCGCACTGTTGAGACACATGGCGATCGGTAGGAGCCACTTGGGGGAGGAGGAGGGTGGACACAGCACAGAGTGGTAAGAAGAGTTGTTTGTATTTGTGCCACAGAACCCGCGTTACAATTAATCGTATTGTACCATGTGGCACAAAAGCCCGCCTTGCTCGCTCGTGTAACCCCTCCTGCCACGCTCCACTTGGTGCCATTTCCCGCTGTAACGTCAACACAGCCTTCTTTCGCTTTCGCCCAAACACAGTCTGTATTGAGCGTAACAGTGATAGTGCCGCCCAATACAGAGAGAGGCACACCACACACAACACACAAGTGGGTGGGGGAAGGAAGAGTGTAATACGGCGGCGGGAAAAGTGGACCCCGTCAAAAAACCGCAATTGACGAGTAGTATAGACGAAATTACTACATCTGTGTAATCGCCTTTCATTGCATCACCTGAGCCACATACAAATGTATATATATATATCCCCGCTACCACCACTTCCACTTCCCTCTCCTCCCTCCACACCCTTCTGTTATCCCTCAATTAGTCTCTCTGCGGCGGCTTGTTGTTTTGCCTTGCACTGTTGGCAGCAAGGGTCAAAGTGTACTATAACATTCCATTGGGCCGCAATAGCCGGAACTCCATGTCCCAACCTGGGGGAGAGGACGGTGTAGAAACGCGATGGGAGCAGTATTATCGGGAAAAGAAAGACGTGGACCGACTAATAAAAATGCGGCGGTTCGATTGCACTTTTCAGATCTCCGATCCGACCACCCGCCACCAAGTTGGCACTCTGACCCCCCAAAGAAGATTCGCCGGGTAACGCCAAATCTCACACACGCAATTTTTGTTAGGCAACCCGCATGGTACTATGTGGGCCCGCTATAAACCTCCTTCTCCTCCCTCACACAGTGTAAAGAACCCACACTACACGCCTCTAACAATTTGCAAAGTAAGCTCCCAACATGCGGCCCAACATACCGCGCACCACAGAGCGGAGAGGACACTACGACGCCCAGACACGACGGGGGACCACTCACACACGATGGACGGAGCAGGCAAGCGCTAGCCGCGGTCGTCGACAAGAGCTTTTCCCGGACCCACCACCAGACTCGCACTTTTTGTGTGCTCACCACTCCACTATGTATTTAGTGAGTGGTGGGACACAGACACGTCGGTGGGGGGTTCGGTAACGTGTTGCGACGCTCGCGGACGTGTTCTCGGTGTCGTTTCGACCCACTCCAGGCCATTCCACGTCGAGTTTGTGTTCCGTCGGGTCGTCGTCGACCTGTCGTCGAGGTTTGCGACTTGCACACTACAAGAGTCACACACTCAGTGACAGTATGGTGGTACAAAGACATGGCCATTGTGACAAGCAATTGAGCTGGCCACGTGTCCATGTTGTTGTCCCATTCTCGCTGTCACTGTGGCTTGGTTTGCATCTCGCTCACTCGACGACAAGTTGACCATCGGGGCCCTCTCAAGTCATGTTTGTGTCCTCACACTGCTCTGACTGCTACCATGCAGTTCGCTACAACACACACTCTGTGTCACGCGCTTCGTGCACATGTTGTCTCCGACAGGTCTACCTGACCACGTGGACACCTCAGACGAGCCCTGCTGGCCGCCGCGCGGAATTTGACCAGTCGCAACGCCCCAGGCTGCCAACAACACGGATATCGCCTTGGGTGGGTGGATTAGGCTTGAGACCGGGATTTGAGTTTGCATATTTGCAGTGGTGCTTGACACAAGCGACTCACGCACAATAGCAACTCAAACTCTGTCGCTCCATTCATCCCAACTAAGCTTTCTCCCAAACAGGCTGACGCGACTGTACTAATACTTCCCGACGCGCCCACACACACCTTTTCCTCTCACACATACTAACCCAAGGATGCCTAAGAACGACTCCGCCCCCCGACGAACCCGAAAGACCACCGGCAAGAAGAAGAAGGGTGAGTATTTGTTGCGAAGACACTGGGGAAACACTGCTGTCTCTTCTGTGTTGATTGCACCACTGCTGTTGCTTAACAGACGACTTTGGTGTTGTGATGGCCGGACAACTCGACCGGCGATGTTGCAACACAACAACATTGCAACATTGTCGTCGCACGGCCACAGCAACAACGTTGTTGCGACGGCCACAATCTCGCAACACAACCACCGTTGTCGCGTGACTCGTCGCGTGTGATCGCGTTCCACAGAGCACGTCATTGTGTCTACGGAACCCGTCCACTCGCGTCGTCAACACTCAATGGCTTCCTCACACCCTCCCCCTCATCCACTAACACAGACCCCAACGCCCCCAAGCGTGCCCTGTCCGCTTACATGTTCTTCGCCAACGACAACCGTGACCAGATCCGAGCCGACAACCCCGGTATCGCCTTTGGCCAGGTCGGAAAGGCCCTCGGTGAGAAGTGGAAGACTCTCACTGACGCTGAGAAGATCCCCTACGAGGAGAAGGCTACCGCCGACAAGAAGCGATACGAGGACGAAAAGGCTGCCTACAAGGCCAACGCCGCCGAGTTTGACGAGGAGGAGTAATCTCCCCTTTGTTGACTAGGATCAGGACTCGTTTATTTAAATCAGCCGACTCAGGGCTTGTGTATTATTTTATCTATGTTTCGCTTATATTAATGAACTAGCATTGAGGTGACTCTTTGCTCTGTTGGTACTATTTGGACTTGTAGCTGGTGTGGTTGTACTTCTAGCTAATGAGAAAAGCAAAACCCGAACTCACTTCGCGATGTTCCAAAACAGACGCACTTACAATACGTATAGAACATGTATGGTCCATTTGTGCATGGTGTTAATTGCAGAGTGAGTTTCGAGACTCCCTTGTCTTATTAATTAAGAATGGAGTACACAACATACAAGTCGGTTTTTGTACCCCTCTGGATGGTCAACTACAGTCTCGTAAAATGCTCAATTAGTTTGTATGTACTATTTGCAAGTGCAACACAGGGCGAACTGAGTACACACTTTGTTCGGTGCTCCTTGAACCCCGTGTCTAGGACTCAATACACTGCTCATAAAAGAGCAGGTAAGCACCACTCTCCTCCTTCAACACGTCCTTGGTATGACACTCCCAGATACTGTCGTCACTGATTCTCCACCACTCGTACTTGCCGACATTGGGGCCTCCAGTCGAGTTCCCATTGTTGAGGACGAGTGTCGAATACAGAGACTCCACGAGCTGCGAGTCTTCACCGTCCTCGGCTTCGTCAGGAGACGTGTTCTCAGTCGTGCCAGTGCCAGTATCAAGACCCTTGAGATCACTGTAACTGGAGCTGTTGGAGTGCGTGACGTAGCTGGTAGAAGACGTGGAAGCGGCAGCCTTGGAAACAGGCGATGGCTGGGATGCAGAGAGAGACGGAGAGGGGATAGTGTTGGTATCGACTGAAATCTCCGGAGGCTCAATACCGTTCCTGGGCTCTGCAGCCGCCGCCCTTTCTCCTCCGGCTCCTCCATTACCACCACCCTCCTTCTCCTTCTCCTTCTCAACACCGCTGCCATTCTTATCTCCTCCTGCTCGCTTAGAGTATCTCTGAATGCATCCCTTCCACCACGTGAGGTTCTTGCGTCGGTAGCACTCGTAATGGCCCGTGTAGTGCGTTCCGTTGTGTCGAATCATGGCCACCAGACGGTACTTGACCCGTTTCTTGGCCTTGAGCGAATTGAGGCCAGAGGCAAGAGCATCGCCTGCTCCTCCTGCCTGTTCCTCTTCTCCAGGAGAGTCTTCTCGTGTTCGAACGTTGGGATTGCTCTCGTACAAGTCAATGAACTCAGGACAGCTCACCTTGCAACTGTTTCGAGAGGCATTGTCGCCAGAGTAGATGGATCGTGACAGATGCAACGACAGAATGAGCGGCAGCTTGGAAAACCGCGTCGATTTAGAAATGGGCGACGTAATGTTTTTCGGGAGAGCTTCCTCCAGCTCCTCGGGCAGCTGGTCAATCTTGGCAGAGTAAGAACTCATCTGTTCCACCAGCTCAGGGGTATACTTGGCCTTGGAGCCGTTGATGCCGGTTCCAATGAATGCAGAAGGGTTGGACGAGACCGCCTTGAGTCGACATGACACACAACCATAGTCCTTGATGTACTCCGGGGCGGTCAGGCGGTCAATGAGGTCTGTGAGACTAGCATGTCGTTTTTGAGGGACCATGAGCGACAACACGAGGAAGTTTGTCGGTTGAACGGGGGGTAGGTACCCGCAACGGGAGCAGGCGATTCTGTCGATAGTAGATCCTTCAAAGGGGAACGATGCGAGCATTTCTGGGTCTGTGGCCCCAGATTGAGGTGTTGGTGCAGCACCAGCTGGGGGTAAGAAATCTGTTCCAATATCTGCCTCGGGAATCGAGCTAGCGACACTTTCTCTGTCACTACCACTGCTGTGTAGTTGTGGTTGTTGTCCTGGACGAAGAATGCCGTCCTTCACGGCAGCCTCGTACTCGTTAGAGAGACACTCCAAGATGAGATGTAGGAGCTCATGGGCATCATGCTGGTTGCGGCTGATTCGCGAGTTGTAGATCTGTTCGAGAATGACGAGGAATTTCCACGGCGACACCGTCTTGGGGTTCTTGACGGGCTCGTTCAGCTCCATGATCATGGATCCCAGCGCCCGGGTCAGCCTCAGGTACTGTTTGCCCTTTGCATCGACTGGATAATTGCTTTTGCGTGAGTTGTCCAGCAGGTTCTCTTGGGGGATTCCTACGAGCATGGCCTCGTCAATGTACAGCAGCAGCGATCGCAGGGAGGCCAGGGCCTGCAGGTTGGAGTTGGCGAAGCAATCGTTTGCCAGGTTCACCAGACCAACCGTGTATCGTCCTGGGCGTTTGGACCGTGAGCTAAAGACGGAAAACATGCGATGATCGGGGAGCAGGGAGGGCGCGAAAATGTAGATGCAGAGAGAAGTGGTGGCGGTGGTGGTGAGGAGAGTCGTGAGAGACGGTCTATGTTGTGGGAGCAGGTGTTTGTGCACAAATGCGACTATCTGGGCGTACAGAACGGACCACCAATGGGGATGAGCAACGGTGGCGGTAACTGTTGAAGAGACGGCTGTGAGATCCTCGTCGAGCTGCGAGTAACTGGCGAGAAAGGTGTTGGACACAGACGAAAGCCAGTCTTGTAGATGAGACGATGTCAGCCCTTGGGGCATGTGTGTTTTGGAGTTGCGAAACTGAGCAGAGGGTGTTGCTCAGTAAGGAGGGGGGAAGCGGTGGTGTATTTATGTGGTAGGACGTGTGTTTGTGGTTGTATACTGTTGTACGACACTCGCTCTGTCGTTAGATTGACTGTTTGCTGTTTCTGCTGCTGCTGCTGCTACTGCCGAAGTGTGTGCTTATCCCTGATGCTAGATCACAAGTCAAAGTTGAATTGTGCGTATGCATGTACAAACTGGTTTATTAGCACAGTAAGCACACCTAACGGCGCACACCCAGGTAGAAGTGGTTCTGTAGGACAGGCGTTAAATGAGTGATTTTCAAGGGGGGAGAATTACGTGGCTTATGTAGAGGGAAAACGGGTCTGTGTCACTCGAGCAATAAGCTGAGAGGGGGATCGTCCACGTGATCTCTCACTCTCACCCTTTCTCAACGCTCTTCATGCGGCTTGAAATATCCAGCAACAAAATGCAGCCTCTTAGTGCGCTTTATTACTAAGAGCATGGAGTTAATCTGTGGGGGGTCATGTGGGGAAGAGTAACGGATAGTAGGTGTGAATTTATAGGGGGAAAACTGGCGCTATGAGTGATATGAGGAAGGTGAATGCACTTGACGTATGCGAGGGTTCTAGAGCAATGTTTACGGGTGTAAGATGGGTTCGTGGCTGCCGATTGCGGGAAAAGAGATAATAGAGGTTTGGCTGTCTCATTTTGACCGCAAGAAGATGACCGTTCTATTGGTACCATGAAAGTAATGTTTCATAGCTTCCATGCAAATCGGTCAGGTGAAAAGGAGTTCTAGAACTGAGCACTTCGACATTAGACTCGAGACATCACCCCATAGAGATGTCGACAAAGTACTTAAAAGTGAGTTGAGGGATTATAAAACATTGTAAGCTGCAAAAGCATTACGCAAAAATGCCCCATCTTCTTCCTGACACCTATTACCTATCACTCTCAATAACTAACCTCATCAAGTCTTCTTCTCCAAACTATTTACTTAGCCCGACTCACCCAACTCTAACTGAAACTAACTCTTCCTGCATCTTTAGCGAACATGTCCTATCTCACACACATGTCAGATAGCACACCCTCCTTCAACCTCGATACAGACACATAGATACAACTCATACGACATGAATCCGCCACCAAATCCGACGCCGCCACAAGAGGCTGAAAAACCGGAAATCTCAGAACCTTCAGATGACGAAATCACAATGTTTCCAGCCCGTGATTCTCATCAGCGATCAGAGGCCGTGAAAAACACAGATAGACTGCCTCCACCAACGTCAAACCGACCGATCCCGACTCCACAGCCAAATATCTCGCGCACGCCGGCTCCTGGCCGTTTTCCCGCAGCTTCTTCGTCTCTCAGAGTGCCTCCTCCAGGTACAGGGACAGTTGGAGTAGGAGGTCTTACTCAGCCCAGTGGAGCGTCCAAGGCTCGTGAAAAGGTGGTTTTGCAGCCCGGATACTCGCCGCTGGACTGGGCCAAGCTGCGAAACTCGGGTAAAAACCTCAGAGGAGTCGATACCATGGGCCCAGTACGGGTGACCAAAGAGATGCTCAAGGAACATAGAACCAAGGAGGATGCATGGATGGTGTTGAATGGTAAGGTGTACAATATCACTCCTTATCTGAATTTCCACCCCGGAGGAGTGCCAAAGTTGATGGTTTGTGCCGGTCGAGATGGAACGAGTCTGTTTATGAAGACTCACGCATGGGTGAATTACGAAAACATTCTCGACCGATGTTTTGTGGGATTCTACGTTGGTGAGGCTTAGGAGAAGGTGTTGATGACTCAAGCATAAGCTGATACTCACTGCTAAAGCACAACTTGCGATCACGTGAATGGAGGAGCTATCAGCTCACGGTACTTGTCCTTGTACTG
Source organism: Yarrowia galli (assembly GCA_900519055.1). Classification (NCBI taxonomy): domain Eukaryota; kingdom Fungi; phylum Ascomycota; class Dipodascomycetes; order Dipodascales; genus Yarrowia; species Yarrowia galli. The sequence goes on from ULGS01000002.1 coordinate 863,846, forward strand.
ATGGTGTAGTAATGTGCTAATCACTTCTGAGGCATACAGGATAGATGGAACGAGAAATAGAAGAACTCGTCGTGACTCAGCTGACATAGAGACGGTCAATCTGAGCATATAGACACACTGGCTATAGAGCTCAGTCCTACGACTGCATTAATGATGATTCTATGAAGGAGGCTGTACATAAACCGACGGAGGTATCTGGTCCACACACTAACACCACTTGTAGATATATTGAACCGCTATAACCATCATCCAGAACTACTGTGCAACTGATATGATGAATTGATAGAGCGTTGTCACCATTCAGAAGGTGACCGATCAGAATTTCAGCTCTCAACAGACCTACTCGTACATCACGTTCATTACGGTTCTGTCAGTAGGACCTATCGGAAACAATCTAACTTGACTGATATGCCAAGACCCTCTCTTTTGATCTACCATTTACGTGTAGGTGTAGGTGTACGAGTACGAGTACGAGCACTACAACTACATGTACCGTACAGTTCTACAAACGGTTTGCAGCAGGCTCTACGTGTTGTGAGTGCGGGTAATCAGTAGCTCACAGGATATAGGGAAGCAGATGGACATCAGCCACATTGCCTAAACGTGACAAAGCGCAGCCGTAACATGCTGTACTTTTCAATGCTGTCCTTTGCCCCACTGGGTTCACTTCTCCTGTTATGCTACCTCCCCCTCTTTCTCTCTGTCATATCAATCGGATGCATTTCTCTCTCTAAGCGTTGAGTCGGAAAATGTCGTTGAAGACATAGTACGAAGATCCGTCGGGAATCAGGTGGAAGACCTGGGCGTAAGGGAGCGGGTTGTCGCCATCAACGCACAGCTCGCCGGTCACAAGCACAATGACGTCTCCTCCAGCAGCAGAAGCGGGCTGGGCGTCAATGTCGGAGATCTTGTGTCGGACCTGGCCAAAGGGAAGGCTGACAAGCTTCTCAACGATAGCCTGGGCTCCCTGGTGCTGGGTACCAGTGAAGGTGAGCATAGACTGATCTCGGTAGAGGTTGCCGAGCTGAGACCGGTCGGAATCGAAGGTCTGGTAGTAGAACTCGCAAAACTGCTTGGCGAGGGTGTTGAAATCGACTGTGTTAGCGCATGGACGGGCAGGTGGTATGGATGATGGGGGGCGTCAGTACTCACCAGACATGATGGTTGTGTTGGAGATGTATTACGGGAGAAAAAAACCGAAGTGTTGCGTGCGTGTGTGTGTATGTGTTTCCAGACTGGTTTTAGAGTTAAGGTTTAGGGAATATGTAGGGGGTGTTGGTTCGATTCCGAGTGGGGTATACGGTGGAAGTGGGGGTATCGTCGAGAGGATGTGAACAATCAGCTTAGAAGGTGCCCCAAGATTTTCTGGCTAGGCTGCTCTGTTTTTCCCATGCCTCTCTCGCTTACTGACACCCCACCAATCCAAGCAATCGAATCGGCTAATTATACTTCCACTTCAACGTTTCACAATAGAGTTCAGAGTAGTAATCACGTTGGTGTCAAAATCATGGAGGTGTTTAGAAGTGGTGTTTAGAGGTGAGATAGAGGTGGTATCGGTATTCAATTGCAATATTTGAGTGATGATAATTGTATCAAAACTTTTTTCGTGTTCATAGCACCATTATTGCAGAATTCAGAGGGTCGACTTGAGTTCACTCTTGAGGTGTAACTGTAATGTCAAGTAAGTCGTGAGCTGTCTAACAAAATGGTAAGAAAAATTAACTAAGATTGTGAAGCCGTCAACTAAGGGTCCAGTAGCTCTACAGAAGTACTGTAGTGTACGCCTTCTGTTACGGTACTACTGAAACGGGCCGTTAGAACATACACTAACCTTCAGCCTATCAGACAGATCCAGACTTCGACTTTAAGAGAAGTCCAATACATGCCATACACTTGTCCCTTCATAGTGGCTGAGCCTACTCACTGTATGACACGATGACTAAGCAGGTAGGGTGCTGATGAACGAAGTATCACGTGATCTCTACACCACTAAGCTAGTCACGTGACTGCCAGAACGACCCCCCCACACCGCAGCTAATCTCACATGATGGGTTTAATCCGGAAAATTACGCTACTGTATAACTTGGTGAGCTCATTCCCCCACACAAGTTAATTTCAGAACCAGGGGGGGAGGAGGCGTCAGTTCGTGTCAGAGACGTGATATCTGAAAACGGACACCGGGAATTAACTCGGCTCGTCGCGAGCGTCACAATGGTACCACTCTCGTCTCGCCTGCTCCTTCCACTGCCCCGTTATATATGGGTATTAATCCGGGTAACCATTTTAGCGTTGCCTGCTGCGTCTCCTCGGCAACCCGCATTATCCTGCCACATGTCGTGAACCAACCAAACCGGATAAACGGCGAGCTACAGAACCATCAACATCACCATGGCGGACGTTCAAGTTAGCATGGGCACAGAGCTGCTCGACGGCTGGGAAAAAGTCGACAACTGGGTGAGTATGGCGGGGGGGAGGTGGTTAGGGGAGGAGGTGGTAAGAGGAGGAGTGATAAGCAGATAGGAGTGGTAGTGTGATGAGATAGGAGGAGTGGTGGTGGGATGTGTAATTGAGAAATGAGTACGACATGAAAATCTGGAGCTGATAGAGATTCTGACAGTTTGACGGCGACCTGAACGATAGAGTAGAGTGCACAGCCCAGGAGTCTACTCCAGTTACAACGACAAGATACAACAGGCTACAGCAGTCTATAGATGTTCAGCATGGTCTAGGGTGGTTTACAGCAACTGTACAAATGGACCCGACGCCAACGGAAGCTGTATACGACATCCTGTGGCAGTCTTCAACAGTCTTTAACAGTCCCCGACAGTGTCTAACCGTCTCCAACCGTCTCCAACAGCTCACAACCGTACCAGTGAAACAGTCTCCAGCAGTCTACGACGATAACAGCTCACAACTACATCAGTGTGATATGCTGCTCACACCAATATGCCGTCTACAACTACGCCCAACTTCTGTCTCTGCTATCTACAACATCCCCGACTTTACGAATGTGCCCTCTACAACACTCCAGAACTGTTTGTAGCAGTGTGACTTCTGACTGCGGTCTGATATTGTCTACCGCAACTGGTACCTGCAACTGTCTCCAGCTGTCAACATTCTGTTGTCTACAACAGCTTTCAACATCTGTTGCTGTCTACACCAGTCTAGAGCTCTCAGAGACTCTCTACAACTACTTACAACACTCCTGACACTCTTCACTGACTCTGACTCTCACACACTCTGTCATCAATTCGCTAACTCAGTCCCAACACGGAATCGCCTTTCTTTCCGACGTGCAATCCTTCTACCGAGAACGAGCTGCTATTGAAAAAGAGTACTCTCAGAAACTCTCTTCTCTAGGCAGTAAGTATTTTGAAAAGAAGGCCAAGGTCTCCTCCGTTCTCTCGGTCGGAGAACATCCCGAAGTCACGCCCGGATCTCTCGAATCGGCCTCTCTGGTCACGTGGGGAGAGATTCTGACCCAGACAGAAACGTTAGCCAAAGAAAAGGGCCGTCTGGCGTCAGAACTGAACCTCCAAATCGCAGATCAAGTCCATGCTCTTTCTCTCAAGAGTGAAAACGTTCGGAAAAACCTGCAGACCTTCTCTGAGAAGCTCATTGAAGACAGAGACGGATACTACTCGCTTTTGAAGAAGACCAAAAACGGCTACTACGACGCCTGTCAATCGGTGGAGAACCAGCGTATGAAGGGCCAAAAGGGCGGACCGCTGGGCGGTCTGATTGGCCAGTCCAAGGAGAAGATGGAGCGCAAGCTGGAGTCGAAAAACGCCGACATGAACGACGCCAAAAACATGTACCTCGTCAAAATCAACGTGGCCAACCGGCTCAAGGACAAGTACTACCATCAGGACGTTCCGGAGCTGCTTGATCGGTACCAGGAGCTCAACGAGCTGCGAGTCAAGCTTCTCAACGGACTTTTGAGCAAGGCTGCATCTCTTGAAATCGCATGCAACGAACGATGCTCCGAGCATTTGAACGCTACCATTGAAATGGTGGCTCAGAACAACCCCGTTCTCGATTCGGCAATGTTCACCAAACACAACATTAACCCCAACGGCTGGGAAGAGCCCGTGGACTTTGTTTACGAGCCGTGTCCCATTTGGCATGACGATGAGAACATGGTACTGGACGATGTGGCTCTCAGATACCTTCATACTGTTCTGGGCGACTCTCAGCGGCTTAGTCATCAGTTTGAAGACACCATTGCGTCCAAGGAGGCCGGTTTCCAGGACTTGGAGAAACGAAAGGCGACAAAACTGGCCGAGGCAGACTCAAATTCGGCCTCAAACAACCATTTCGAGCTGCTTAGTCAGTCTATCAACGCTCTCAGAAGTCTTACAGTGGACGATACAAAGCGTACCATTGCCGAGGTTGAAACGGAGACCATCAAACATAACACTGGCGAGAAGGATCTGGAGTCTTATCAGCCTGTGGTGATCAAGAAACGTCATAATTTCCTGTTTGGCAAAAAGAAGATTGATCGAAACATTCCCGAGCCTTCTCCAGTGAAGAGAAGCAACACCACTAGTACGTCTGGATTTGGCGGCACTGGAAAACTCATTCTCGACACTCTCACTTATCGAGAAGGAGATCCCATTCCATGGAACAGAGAGACTTCTGCATTGGTGTTGTACAGATACGAGCCTCAAGGAAGCGACGAGGTGTTCATTTCTGAAAACGAGCATGTTTCTGTTCTCGAGACTGATGATGGATCAGGATGGATTCGGGTGAGAAAGAGTGATGGTACTGATGGACTTGTACCTGCCTCCTACGTGGATATGAACCCTCCCAAGAGTGCCACCACTCCCTCTTCTTCTGGAGGAGGTGGAGGTTCCAGTTTGAAGTCTGCATTCTCTATCAAACGAAAGGGTCCTCCTGTTGCGCCCAAACAAGGTGCCAAGAAGGTCGATTATGTCACTGCTTTGTACGACTACAATGCTCAGGATGAGACTGAGCTGACCATCAAGGCTGGTGATCAGATTGTTGTGGTTGAACCTGATCGAGATGGATGGACCGAGGGAGAGTTGAATGGTCAAAGAGGCGCTTTCCCTACAAGTTATGTGGAGTAACAATGATGATGACTATGTTAGGGCAAAATTGTACGATGTGTAGGTGATTCTCGATCGAATGTATTGATAGACTAGTGGCTGTCTACACCGCAGAATTCTGCAGTGTTTCGACGCTAGTCAAATATGACGTCTCGTCAGGACAGCCAAATACAACAGTGGAAGGTGAATATCATCATCGACCAGTGAACTTTTCACCAGCGTCCAAATATTTTTGGGAGACTGGTTCTGAAACTGGAATCGCTTCAATAAAACGAGATCAGTTGAAAGCACTCGACGCAATCTGATTAGAAAACGACGAGACAGGAAAGCGCAGCCATTTGATTGATGGACTGCTCTTAGGTAATGGGTGAGTGCTGTGGACACCGACCCTTCTCTCTCCCCAAATTCGATAGAACAGAGAAGAGAGTGGCATTTCTCGAAACGATAGTCCCGAGAAATGCAATGGGAGAGAGACGTTTTAGGAGTCGCCCTCCTCCACTGCTAGAGAGGCATCCCTGGAAGGAAACCCACCCTAAGACAGCAGACCCGAGGATGGGTTTGGCTAAACCATACCGGTGACCAGAGGGTCGAAGAGAGAACATCCTTGTCCAGACTTCGATCCGGAGGTGAAGAGTAAAAGACTGGGGATATGGGGGCTTTATATATTGCAGGAATGACCCGTACAAATTCTGTGGCTCTCAAACTCCATGCTAGCAATGTGAGACAAAGAGTGGCGAGAATGAGCTAAGTGGTGGTTTGAGGTGTAGTGGCGATACAAAGATGCTCAGGGAGTGCTTGTGTGTTGTTCGCGTGGATTTTTCCGAAGATCTGTCGAAAACAGGTGCTTTTGTAGGTACCCATAAACACATGCACCTGTTGCAATATCGTGCAGTATCCATGCTGTCTGTGTTCGTCAATCTGAAACTAACGCCCGAAGCATACAATCAACATTGGCACTCTTCAGAACCATCTCAAACGGTATTTACGTCGATTGCAGTCTATACGTGATCTGCGATCTGCCTCATACGGAGACCTCGGTGGTGTTCAATCAAGGGAAGGTATTGCCTATCATCTAAGAAGGTCTCTAGCAGCCTCTAAAACCAAAATTCACTATGGCAACAGCTAGAAGAAGGTGTACCAGTATAAACTGATTGACCCTCAGATAAGTTGGTCAGTTCTAAGACTTGATAAACAGATTGAAATCGAGTATCTGCACTCACCACTACAACTACAATAGAACACTCTACAAGTACTCCTTCCTGAAAGATCACCAAAATCAATTCACGACTAGTGGCTGTCTACACCGCAGTAATTCTGCAGTGTTTCGACGCTAGTCTGGAGACGTCTCGTCAGGACAGCCAAGAACACCTATACCCATGCCCAAATAAGCTTAGGACACTGGTCAAGATGAGAACTGCCATTCGAGAACAGACAGCTCGATAGCACTCAGTCAAAGACAGAATGCCGGGATGTATCGTCGTACACTAGAAGTGAGTGAACGACGAGTCGTGAATGTAGACATGGCTACACTCACATGGGGGTATGCTCGCAATAGACGAGACACACCCAGAAGAACGCCCTATCATTAGAGACGTCCTCCACCGCTGCTAGGGTGACGATCCACCAAGGTGAAACACCAGAGTGCAAACCGGCCCAAAGTCAGCAGTCCGAACATGGTTTCAGACAGGAAGAAACCATCCCGGTGACCACACTGGACCGGGAACTGAACATCCTTGTCCAGACCTCAATCCAAAGGTGACATCTAGAATGGGAAACGGGAGGTGTTTATATAGTTTTGGGGGAGACAACCGCGCAAATGTAACAGCTCTCAAACTCCATGCTACCTGTAGTAAACGGATCTACGAGTAGCTAAGACAAATGGGTGGCGAGAATGAGCCGAGAGACGAATATACAATAAACAGTGAGCTGAATGTGTCTATCACATATTTCTGAGACCACGAACAAGAATGATGGTCGCTGTGGATTTCCCCAGACGTACACATGCTCCCAATGCATTATCATGCAGTATCTAAGCTGAACCTGTTACTTGTACTTATACCACACTGGCACTCTTGAAACCTCCCTGGTGAAACTTCTATACGTGATCTGCTTATTGCTCGATATTGAGACTTATCCAGGGTACCGTTTGGAAGTCTCACCACTGCTGTTGTCTCAAGAGTACAGGCAGCTATACTCAGTCAGTCTAGCGTATTGGCCGAAGAGTCTCAAAGTGAAAGAGGGCGTAAATCTCCAGAATTTGTATTGGCACTCTTCGATATTATTATATTGTCCGAATCAGAAGAAGACGCTGAATCGAGTGGTACTACTTTTATTACCGGTCTTCACAGTAAATTCTGACACCAGGGACTGTTAAAGTCTACCAAACGTCTTACAGCAGCCAACACGTCGATTTACACTACAACAGAACACTAACACAAACTATCGTCATCATCCATTCAGACTAGTGGCTGCCGACACCGACCATTGACGGCTGTGGTGGTGTTTCGACGCTAGTCAGGGCTCTGAATTCTCGTCTCGTCAGGACAGCCAAGATTTACGTAACAAAACCTGAAGGAGCCCTGTCTCTACCGATTCCAGTGAGTCCTTCGAACAACTGCGCTTATCGTCTCTCCGCTCAAGAGACAACTCGTTGAAACTCGTGACTTCACCAGACATCGTACAAGTAGAGTGACTCCCCAGAACTCTGATGTCTCCTTATATCGTTTGCCCTCGGCATTCGATACTACCTGGGAGACACCACCGAACTGATCAAACAGTTCCAACGTAGACATCAGTCTCTTTCTCTGTGAAACGCGGCCACAATCGGCACTTTTCTTCTTCTTCAGCAGAGGCCTTTCTTTCTCTCTATTAGTCATAAGACATGCCCGAGAGAGGGAAGAAATAAGCCAGGGTTCTACCCCAGGCCATTAGAAGCAGCTTCCCGCCGCCTCCAACACTTTCAGAATGAGAGAATGTTTCCTGTCAGTCACATCCTCCGTCTGAAGAGTGTATAAACGAACCCAGAGAAGACTGGCATGCTTTCCAGACAAAGTCAACCCAGGTGACCCCGTGGACCGACAACAGGACTTTTGAGCTTGGTCCAATCGTCGTATCCACTCCAAAAGGTGGAGAAAGAAAAATAGGGAGGCAGACAGGGTTTATATATCCAGACAGTGGCGCTAGGACTAACTCGACGCTAGTGAAACGTTGATAACACAGGCGGGGCTGACTGCTAAACTGAAAACAGTTGACTATGTACGAATATATATGGAATGCCTCCACCGGTTAGTTTCTCTCGACAACCAACCAATCATTGACACTGGAACTGACCTTGGCAGGCTCAATGACCTCGTTGGCAGCAATGGCAACATCATGTCTGCTCTTGAAACCCTTGGTATCGGTCAAGGTCACATTAGTAAGATCAATCTCTCCGGCAGGAACGTTGCCCTTGAGCATCTCGAGCCAGTGCACGTGACCCTCGTAGACCACATTGAGAGCCTCGGCCTTGTTCAGAAATTTACCGTCAAAGGCAAAGTTGTTGGCAGGCTTGCCGTCAGGCACCTTGTAGTACTTGAACCAGTCGTGAATGTCGTTGAGCACGGACTTGGACACGTCATCGATATCGTTGATCTTGGCTGCTCGAGGATCTCGCACGTCAATGGCGATAATCTTCCAGTCGGTCTCTCCCTCATCAATGAGACCCAGAGCTCCCACAACCTTGACGGTCTTGACCTGGCCCATCTTTCCAAGCGCCTGACCAATGTCCACCACATCAATGGGGTCGTTGTCGCCCTCAATCTGAGTCAGAGCGTCCTTTACATGGGGGTTCTCCCACGTCTGAGGAATGGCTCCATAGTTGTGACAGTAGCCGTGATGGGGGTAAAAGTTGCGCACAAACCGCACCCGGTCCTTCTTCACGTCCTGGGTGATGGGATTGAGCTCAGCTGACTTGCTAATCTCCATCTTGGCGTTGCTCCATCGAGGAACCTCCACCACCATGTTCACCTCATCGCTCTTGGGCTGCTCATACATAATCTTGCCGCTGTCGGGGTAGACGGGGATATCGTGAAAGGCCGAAATGGGCTCGCCGGCCTCGTTCTCAATGTACAGCTTGAAGTCCTTGGTGTACAATTGGCCGGTGGATCTGGTTTTGTACGACATGGCTCGGGTGACCTGAAAGGACGAGAAAAAGCCGGAAGAAGAGGTCTGAGCACAGAAGAAGCCGGTTCCGGGGGTCTGGAGTCGCGCAGACACACGGGAACCTCGCAGAGGACGAATGACCTGTCGCAACATGCTGTTTGGGATTGTGTAGTGGTGATGTTTGGTGGAAAAGTGGCGAGCCGAATATGCGTAGTTATGCATGGTCGAGAAGTAGAGTTTTAGTGGGTCTCTGGAGTGAGAATTTGGGGAGTGTTTAACGGACGATTGGCCTGACGAAAATGCGATTTTTTCAGATCAATCGAATTCTACAAATCTGGAGACCAAAATCCAAGTCTCCTTTTATCCTTACCATCTCTGTAGCCCCATCTACACCACCCTCTACCTCAACCCCAACGCGATAAAGTTATCAGCCGATCGGAGATACTTCGGGGTCGCATCTGGAGACTCACAATATACGGTAGATGAGAGGGGCGTGTTAGGGGAAGGAGGTGGTGGGTGGGATGAGCGACACGTAATTGACTGATCTCATCTCCTTTCTCCGCTGTAGCTGGAATGGAGTTTGTCTCGTTCTACTTAGATACGTCAACAAAACCTTACATTACTTGACACGATTGTTAACGTCTTAAAACCCGCCACAACTCCCGCAATATAATCGACAGCGACACAAAAAGTTGACAGACTACTTCTTACACCTCCACCTACCTCCAGTTGAAATATCTAGGCAAAATCTCCCAAATTGCACTTCTCAAATACCACCCAAAACCACCTCGTATAGCACATCCAAACTCTCACTTCTCACGACTTCTAGACCTCCAATTTCCATCAGCAAAAAAAGCAAGTCGTACTCTGTCGTACTCTCGTCGTACACGACCGGAAATTATATAATATTCTCGTCTCCGGCTACCGGCTAAAACATCCGTACATGGATCTATATGCACCTTTGACACTTGCTTGTGGCACCCCTATTTACGTCAAAACGGTGTCAAACAAAGAAAGAACCAACCAGGTAAACAAGCCCACACCCCCTGGTACACTATGATTAGATAAATATTGCATTAATAAATAGACTGTTGTCATTCAATCGTTACACCTCTCCGGTCTCCGGCTTTTGAGCGTAACAAGCCATAAACTTGTAGGCGGTGTTAATCTTGGCTCCACTGCCACGGTCGGCCATGAGCCGGCAATAGTCCTTGCGCTCCTCATTGTTCAGATTACCGAAATGGATCATCAGCGTGGTGGAAAAGAACATGGTGAGGAGATCGGTGAGATCGCCGACTCGGCCGCCCCAGGCGCGGGGAAGGGCTGTGTACGCCCGGTGAATATTGTGGAAGCCCGCGGCGTTGAGATGCGAGGCAACGTGCTGAGACGGCTCAATGTGCATGCGCCGGGCCCGCAGAGCGTTGGTTAGCCGCGACCAGTACTTTTCCTCCAGATGGTTAGGGTTGATCTGGGCAAAGTCGCAGATGAGCGTTTCAATGTACCCGCCCGGTTTCAGAACCCGTTTGAGTTCCTTGAACAGGGGCACCCACTGGTCGCTCTGGATCAGGTACCACAGACATTTGGCGGAAATGATGTCAAAGTAGTTGTCTGAAAAGGGCAACTTGTCCAGCGACTTGCCCGTCACCTGGATGTAGTTGGCGGGGCCTCCTCCTCCACGGGACTGCGGCACGGTTCCCAGCTGCCATTCGTAGCCGTAGACCATGGCGTCGGGGAAATCAAACGCCAATTGCCACGACCACTGCTCCTTTGTGATGCCCTGGAACTCTAGCACGTTCTTGGTGTCAGAGGAGTTCTTGAGAGCCAGGGAGCCCGGAGAGAAAAGCAGGGCGCCGTGCAGAATGAACCGCAACGCCATCATGCCCCACAGCTCGGCAATGTCCGACTGGTAGCCCTCAAACGCCGACTGCTGGTACTGGATCCAGGCCTCTCGTCGGGTGGCGGCGTAGATGAGCGAGTCCGACTCCTTGGAGTTGTTGAGGAACTCGGTGAAGTAGTTGTAGTAGAGGTTTTCCGTGCTTTTTTTCGTCACCGGCTTGTACGACTTGCGTTTGGTGTGGGCTGCCGACGACGTGGTAGTGGTGATGGAGGTTGGCGACGGCTGGGCCACCGTCTGGGAGCTCACCGACGACGGCTTTTGCGAGTGGCGAGAATGCGAGGACCGTTCGGAATGGACCGACCGGCTGGAGTTGCCACTTCGGGCGGTGGCGACGGAGGTGTTGGACGTTTGTCGTGAGAGCGAGAGCTTGGACGACGAGTCCGACACGGTGGTGAGTCCGTCCCACATCATGTGACCTCCCTCAGTTCGTCGATGAGGGCCCTTGACGAAATAGGGGGCGTTTGGTTGGGTGCCAGGTGGGCCATTTGGTTGTTGTTGTTGTTGTTGTTGTTGTTGTGATTGTGTAGGTTGTTGTTGTTGTTGTCCCAGTGTCTGTGTTGGTTGTCCCTGCTGTCCCTGCTGTCCCTGTGTCTGTGTTGGTTGTCCCTGTGCTGGGTACTGCACCTGCGACGTCTGTGGCGATATCTGGTCGAGAGAACTGGCGGCCGCGGTTGCCGACACGGTCGGTGTGGCCGACTTAATCGACATGTGACTGGCTTGGGGTGGAAGGTTGGGTTGGGAAGAAACAGGGTGGTGGTGCTGCTGTGGGTGCTGCTGGGGGTGCTTTGGTTTGGGCTGGTGGATTTTATAGAAGGGTTGGTGTATTAATAAGTGGTGCTGGGGGTACTGCTGGCTGGTGAAAGAGGAGTTTCTGCTTTTGGTCGAGGCTCTAGAAGACGAAGGACGTGACGTGGAGGAAGAAGACGAGCCCACTCGGGATCTGCTGGTGGCGCTCTTGATGACCGACTTCAGCGAGTTTGATTTGTGCATTGTGGGCGAGTCGCATCTGGCAGCTCCGTTTAGCTGCGCCTGCTGCCCACTAAGGGCCTGGTGGTGGCTCTGCAAAGTCGACACGCTCGAGTTTCCCATCTTGTTAGTCGGAATGAAGGCTATAAAGCCATTGTCGTCGTCGTCGGACGAGAGATCGGGGGACAGAGGGGATCCGGGCGAGACCAGATGGAGCTTGGATCGAGGGGTTGAGGGAGTGCAAGAAGAAGTAGTGCTGGTGCTGGCGCTGGTGTTGGCGGTGGTGTTGGTTTTGTGCGCTGCCTGCACCTTGCGCTTGTGCTTGTGCCTGTACTTGCGCTTGTGCTTGCACGCTGCTGCCGGGGCTGCTATTTGAGCCTGCTCCCCCCTCGCTGCCGCCGCAGCTGCTCCAACTCCCACCCGCACCACTAATACCACTAACACCGCTAATAGTGTCTTGTCCTTCTTCGTCTTCTGCTGCAGCTGCTGCGGGCCCTTCCAAACCTTGCTGAGGGTAACCTTGTTTGTTGCGGGGTTGTGGTGCAGGGGGTGCCGACATGGCGGAGGAAGAGGGAGAAGGCAGTTTGTGTTCAAAGTCGTGGAGCGACACAGAGCCCACGTTGCGGGTTCCCAGGCTGGTCAATGAACTGGTTCTCTTAGAGTCGAGGCTGGACAGCGACGACGACGATCGGTTGAACGTGCAAGTCGAAATGGAGCTCGAGTTTGAACTCCTGGAATTGGAGCTTGTCTGGCTGGTATTTCGCAGCTGCTGTGGATGACTGCCAAGTGCAGCTGTCGTGAGCGTAGAGTTTGAGATACGAGTTTTGGGGGTTGTTGAGATTGAAGAGTTGGAGCTGGTTCTGGCTGACGTGGCAGACGGGACAGTCGTGCTGGAGTCAGAAACATCGTCAGCGGTGCGCCGTTTTATAGACGCCTTTCGCAGAACGTCCAGATCCTGTTTCTTAGTGACAAACGTGAACAGGTCCGCCGAATTACGGTTCATGGCTAGGTTAGCATATGGCAGACAGACAAGTCGGACAAGCCGGAGACAGCGGCAGACGGAGACAATCAAATCAAACAATCACAGCAATGGTAAGGAGGGAGAGAGAGGAGGGAGAGAAGGGAAGAAAGGGAAAAGCAAAAAGGGAGACACAGCAAAATGTAGAGATGGTGACATGACTGATGAAATGGACAGGTGGCAAAAGTGGCAAATTCACAAACACAACCAATGTCACGTAGGCCATTCTTCAATCACAATTTGCCACTACTCAGTTCATCAATGCCACCCTGTTGCACCCACTACTCTCAATCCAGAACATGTCTCAGGAAACTAATTTTTTGGACCGGAAAAGTTCAATAGACTCAGCCAGGGAAAAATAAGACAGCCGAGCTATGAGAGAGAAGTGAGACGTGTGTGACTCCGGACACATTCGGAAATTGTCGGGAGTGATTGTAGGGGTAGCTGGAGTGTGGTGATTGCAGTGTCTCTGATCTTCTGGTTGCTGTTGAGATTGGTTGAGACATGGAGACATGAGATAGTGGAGACATGGAGACAGTTGAGACACTGAAACAATCAGGAACAGAGCGGGTAGATCAGACTATCAAACGACCTCGAGGCTTCATCAGAGACTGCTACCACTACCGCCCCTGACCGTACCCGAGTCTGCCACACCAACCCAGTCTAACGATGCAGTACACACTGTAACATTGGACCCCATCGGACCCCGAGCCCTTTCCCGGCGCAGGTTTCTTTCAGGGTGGGACTGTCTTGGATTGGACTGCACTGTCTTGATTGTGCAGGGCGGGGTTTGGCAGAGGGTGGATATCTTGAGTCTGACTGTGTGACTGTTTGACAGCTTGTGAACCGCCTCAGAGAGTCTCTGACAGCATCTGGGGGTCGCATCTGACCGTCTAGAACCACCTCTGGACTGTACAGAGGAACCCCCAACCGCGTAACACGTCTCTGTACTCTGAAGCAGCTCTCAGTGACGCTATCTCTCTCTGGATCAGTCTCAAGGTCATACATCGACCCCATCATACCTCAACCCACACCAACATCTTCCTAACCAATCTCCAACCCCAAATCTTCCCTCTAACACCGCCGTATGCCCGTGTCCGTGTCCGTGTCTGTGTCGTATGCCCATGTCGTATGCCCGTGTCGTATAGCTTGCCGCTGTCAGTCTAAAGTAGTCCTCCTATGATAGCACGACACATCGCTGTAGATGAGGTACTTGTACCGCCAAACCCGTTCGTACTCACTGAAATCGCTGTTGTCGGTTGGTTGGTTGGTTCTGGTAAAAACACAAACGCACACGTCACGTCCAATACCACCCTCTCGCTCATGATCTTCACACCCTCTTGAGATCGACACGACTAGCCCCTACGTGATAGACTATCATTAGTGTTTGTGCCGTAGTAGTGGTAGTGGGTAGTGGGGTGACATTGAGTGATGGAGTCTATGGATGACTTTGGTTGTCATTCTATACGTGGCTTTCATCATCTGTTTACGACTACCATTTCTTCAGTACTCTGTACCACTCCATTATCACCTAATCAATATCGCTGTTCACATCTCGTTAACATGCCCCAACTTTGGGAAAAAGTGCATGATCCTTCCAGGCACAAACAGGCACGAACAGGCACAAAAAGCGTGTCTAGAATGCATCAATAGCTCTGGTGATGTACTAATGACAGGGGCAACAGTAGCCGGGGCGTCTATAGCCGATCTACCGTCAACAGCCGCGTTCTTTGACACTTTTTAACGACTCTTTTGACACCACTAAAACACTCTTCCACAACCCCCATAATACCCTCTCTCGTGTATTCACACTTTTCCAACTCACAAGATTCACATGCTTTTAAACTCCATGCTGCATGTTGCATACACATTCAACCTAAAGGTTTAATGGGCTTCTCTGATAGAGTGAAGGGTTGTTTCCAGAGTAGTAAAAACACGTAACTAATTAACCAACGAAGGCAGGACATGACTAACAGAAGGCCCAGTAGTTAGTTAGCTTAGTAAGCAATCCGTCAATCGCCTCCGATAACCGATTTACCACTACCACCTCACACAGCTCACATGTGCATGGAAGCAACCCCCATGTGGAACCGTTTTTCGCTTGCAACTTCGGAAGCCGGAGTGGGTGGAATGCCGGGCAGAAGGGGATTCAGTCGGGGTAAATCGGGTAAAATAGGAAAAAATGAGAGGAGGGTGAGTGTGTCAAGGGAGGCCTGGTGAGTATGGTGTATTTTTTCGGGTCTGATTCCGTCCACGTGGACACCACCAAAGACACCTAAAGGTGTATTGCTATATGTGCGTATATTGAAGAGTTTAATGTTGAGCGCGTGGGAGTGGATAAAACCGGGATAAAACAGAATTAATCGAATAAATTGGGATGGATTGCAGAGATATTGAATCTCCCGGACGTGAAGTATGCTGTGGTAGTCTTCAATGCTCGGTAATGTCAGCGATTCGTGTTTTTCTTAGAGTCTCCCGACAGATCACTCTAACCATGTTAAAGACAGGGTCAAGGTGACGATAAATTTTGGCAGACGATCAGAAATGACTGCAGGGGCAGTTGGTTGGAAGAGGCAGGGATACGAGGCGGCAGTGGTCAGTGAGTGATGTTCTGGGTATGGCTGGAAGTGTTTTGGTTGTGTAGTTCAGATTCTGTGGTTTTGTAGTGGTGGATTATTAGCTGGTGGTATAGTTGGCACTTGCTTTGTAACTCGTAGGTAGACTCAATAACTGGACACGTTGACAGCTACCCCAGATCTCGTACGATCTCTTCCAGGAACCAGCCCTGTCTCTCGATCTGCCTTGAATTGAGTCAGGGGGGTGAGATTGAGATCTGTGTTGAGTTGAACCGGCCATTGTTATACCATCACCAAAGGTAGAGGACCATACTGTAGCTTGGATTTATGCCGTCTGTGTTTATGAGCACTGTTATTGATCAGCCATTCAGGTTACTTAGTCTTTAGAGACGTTGTTCAGTCTATTTGTACCCTTTCATATCCATCTGCTGTATCTACTTGTAGAGGCACTCACACCACTAAGAACAGACTGATCTGGCCGAGTCCCACCTCGAGTCAGGTCTATGAACGAAAACAAACAGGTCTGGGCAGTTCCCGTATCTGTGGATGACTCTGATGAATGTTTTCTAACTGTGCAACTCTTAATACTCTTACACTATTATACCACCAAACAACACTGTAACTTCCGGCTGCCCCCTCACATCTCGTATTGTCCCCAGCACGTTCCTTTTGGAAAAGAAAATAACCACAAGCCTGAACACTATGGACAACTACAGTTTGCCAATGTCTCTATTTGGGCCACAATGTCTCGGAATGTTTTCGCAGAGAGGTGTTGTAAGGTTACCACTTTGTACACTTCCCGATCTCTCTCTCATAACCATAAACTTACGCGGAGGTATACGGACAGATATACATCCGATACGTCACCACAGCTATGGTACAAGCTGACCGATCAGAATTTCCATTTCAGCGCATCTTCGCTTCCCGGGGCTCTTTGTCTGCGGTCCGGAAATCACCCCATTTGCACCCACAGCAACAATAGGTGCACGCCACCCCACAAGGTTCAGGTTCGCTGTCTGCATCATGCGTGTCTTTGTACCTTGTCTCCACTTGTGGTGTTGAAGGAAGAAAGTGTTCGTCAATGGAAAATACTGGAGATTTGGGGGGGCTCTGAATAATTTCACAAATTCGCCAAAAAATCGGCTAAAATTGGAATAATCTGGGAAGAGCGGAATCACGTTTATCAGCCGTCCATTTAGCGACCTCAGCTTCTGTAACCGCGCCACCTCCTCCACAGGCTGACCTATCCCCACCATCTACCTACTTCTATCTGTCCCTTACCACTCCCCCTCTTGAGGCTGTCCCTTAATTTGGTTTAATTAAATGTATCCTGTTGAGGGGGTCCGCTGTTGTCTCTGTTGTCTCTGTGGCCGGTGTTTGCACCTTTCCCCACGTCCACCTTGGTCCAGACGATTTTCTCGTCTATTATTCAACCTTTATTATGGCGCAGAGATTTGGGGCGGGATTTGAATTTGGAGGCATTCTGGAACCACTTGGAAGAATGTGTAATAAATCGGCAAAAATAGACGGAGACCGCGAATGCCCCGAAATGAACCAATAACAGCCCACAGACAGCTATTATGGCACTCACATCAGCTGTCTAAAGTGCAGAGAGCAGGAATTCTTGGCACCTCTCAGTTTTTATGCCGGTGTGCATTGTTGAGAAAACAAGACTCTACATACTTGTCGGAAAAGTGTGGGGATTGGCGGGTGAATCGATCTGAGCTCCGGCTCAATACGCACTTGCACCCACAAACCCTGCGCACGCTTCGTATCGGCCACAGAAGGAGGTTTGACAGCACAATAAGCCACCTGCCACAGCCCATCTCATGCACAATTCTATGCATGGATTTGGGCTGAGTAAGAATATGGGTGGGAATGGCGCGGTATGTTGTTTGGGTCACCGAGAAGCAGGTCAAATGCCGGTGGTCTGTGGAGCGATCTGGGACGGGTGCGTCATGTAGTATTATTTGCGACTTGTCGCGTATCTCCAGCTATTTTTTGCGAATTGATATGTGTTTGTTTAATCGACCTGGATCGGCTACAAGAGTTGATGGGTTCATACACCACCCGCCACCGCCAATATTATTACCATTACTGCACGTCAATTGACCCCTACCCTAACCAAGTAGACTTTGGGACGCACAGCACAGTTGAACGTTGGGTTTAGACTTTTGGTTCCATGAGCTATTATCTCTAGTGTTAGTTGGGGGAGGATCTATAGGGAAGTCTTCAAGTAGTGTATGATAGGATGTGGTGAGATGCGGAATCAATAGTAGTAGTCATCGTAAGTCTATAATCACCTCTATCACTTCCCCACCCCCCCTCTCAACCTCCATCTCGTCTGCACCATGTGCTGCATGCCAACTGTATTCTCGGACTCCAACATGACAAGATTTCGGTGATTCACATCCAGACCGGTGGTACAACTCACGCGGATCTGTGACGGACGGTAGAGACACGGATACGACGATATACATACGAGCATACGGTGATACGAGTACTACTGCAACACGTACTGCGACAACATTACGACAAGGACACCGACTGACACAAACACAGATACATCTCTGAGTGACACAGACACAGACACAGACACAGACACCACAACCAACACAACCGACACAGACAGTAACACTACAAACACAAACAAAACACGACACAGACACCATTCCACAGCATGCCCAAGAAATCGACGTCGCCACCGTCGTCTCCATCGTCGGCTGGCTCGTCGTCCAAACCAAAGAAACCGGACCCCGCCGTGCGCAAAACCAGATCGAAAACAGGCTGCCTGACTTGCCGGAGACGGCGAGTCAAGTGTGATGAGGCCCGACCTACGTGTATGAACTGCATCAAGGCCGGTCGCAAGTGCGACTACAACATGCGACTGTCGTTTCGATCGGGTTTATCTTCTAAACTCATGCAACAGATAGGTAAGACGGAGGTTGGAGAACAAGTGATGGACTTTTCGGATACTGATACCCTACGGTTTGCGTCTCAAGACAACAGCAGCAGCGGCGGCGGACCGTCATCGAGTACACAACAGCCGCCGTTGTATGTGAACTTTCCTGTCAAGGAAGAGTCACGAGAAGGCGGGTTTGACTCCAGCACTTCAACCATTGCTGATGGTAAGGCTGTGAAGAAAGAGGATCTGGAGCACGAGTGGAGAATTGAGGTTGGAGGAGGAGATCCGGTAGAGGGATCCGGTAGGAGGATCGAGGAGATTTCACCGCAGATGTCACCGCAGCTGTCATCGCCACAGGGTCCACTTCAGCCACAGCCACAGGGTCCACTTCAGCCACCTCAGCATCAGCCACAGCCACAGTTAGTTCCATCACAGCAGCCACCACCAGCACCACCACCACAGCAACTACAGCAACCAATCATCTTCGAACCCTACGAACCCGATTACAATCAACCAAAGACAGTAGTCGACGTTGAGACTGCCGCCGAACAACAAGTGCCGCCGGCTCAACGGGGAATCTCTCTGTACGTTCCCTCGGCAACCGAGTCGCCCTTGTCAAACCCCATTGCCATATTCCTGCTCAGAGAATACGTCTACAAACACGGCCAGGGTATCTCCTGCTACGACAGATACAACGTTTCTCCGGCGTCCATCTTCGACAATGTCAACCACCACAGTTTGCGGGGAATGTCCAACTTCTGGACGTTCGACGTACCCTTGGCAGCCCTAACCTGTGACTTTCTCTTGCATGCCGTGCTAGCTTGGTCGGCCCTCAACCATTCCATGTTCACTCCGGACGAAGACTCGCAGTATTACCTGCTTGGAATGGAACATTATCACACTTCTATCCAACTGTTGTCGTCGGAGATCAGAATGGGAACCTACAAACACAATCCCATGCCTGCTGCCGCCACTTGTTTGATTCTAGCATTCTTTGAAACCTACTGTGGCGATCTGGGCAACTGGTTCAGACACATGACTGGCGCCCATGAGATTATTCGAGAAACTACCCTCTCTGAGCTCTCTCACATTGGCCAAGAAGGGTCTGTGTTTGGACTTCAGCAGCTGGAGCTGTTGTATTCATACCTCCGTATGGATATCATGCATTCCATCGTTGGTGGAACGGGAACGTTTGCTCCCTGGCAGTTTTGGGCGTCGGTCCCCTCCCGAGTGGCCTCCAATCCTGCCGTCTACGCCAACGACGAGATTCTCAAGGTCTTTGCGCAGATTTGTTTTTACATTGAGGAGGAGAATGTTAGAAAACGAGGCGGAACCATTCAGCAGACGAATGAACGGTTCAACGAGAGTCTTCTCAAGTGGAAGGAGCTGAAGGAGATTGTGGCTCAGTTCCGGGTCAGATTCTCCACTCTTTTGGCACCTCTGCCACCTCGGGGACCTCCTGAACTCTCCCCCTTTGGCCCCAAAACTGTTCGGGCCAGTACCCACCATGATCTTGTTGCTGCCTTTCTGGGCACGGCCGAGATCCTGTTGCATCGAATCGACCCCAACGTGCCCGTGATGGGATTTGCAGCCATTCCGTTCACTGCAAAGGCGTGCATAGAGCCCATGTTGGAGGTGATTCGCAGCCTGCCGGTTTCCCCCAAGTCGTTTATGATGTCTGACATTTACACGACTGACCAGACCGGTGTTTCTCTGAGTCATGGAGAAAAGCTGCAGATTCTGTGTTCGTTCACCGTGCCCTTCTTTCTGGCAGCTGTTCAGGTGATGGATCCCTCGCAGCAGGAGTTTGTGGCTAGCTGGTACGAGGATATGTTCCAGAGTACCGGATTTAAGACTGCTCTGATCATCAAGAACTCTCTGCTTCGAGGCTGGTCCGATGCTCGAAAACGCATGGCAGGCCGTTCGGCTTCGGCTTCCCCTGCCTCTGCTTCTGAGTCTCCTGAGAGTGTTGTCTCTCCCGAGTCGTCCACGTCTTCTGTGGCAGATGGCAAGCCTCGAATCCGAATGGACAATGGCACTTTGGTGGGCTATGACGGTAAGCCTGTTGATTCTGTGTCCGATCCTGCCAATAGGGTGAGGTTTGCACATGGAGTGCTCGGGGATACGACGGAGATGATGCAGAAGTTGAAGTTGAGTGAGAGTGAGAGTGATGGGCAGAGCCCGTTGTCGTAGCACTTTGAGCGAAGCGAAAAGTGATGCGACGGCGGGGTGGCTGAGATATTCGATCTTGAACGATCGACAGTACATACGGCAGCCGTTTTGCTCTTGACCAGTCTCACGACACCACTCAATCTGTCTCTACTATCGAACTAGTGAGACTGAATGATTTGGTCATTTCTAACAACATTGGAGAACTCCAGGCTTTCATCTTACCTGGCTCACAAAACCATATAGACTAACTTGAATGTATAATAATTTATTGAAGCTGCCTTAGCGGTAATGACAAGAGAGTGGTAGAGAGGGATTAGGGCGATAGGTAAGAGATAGAACGCTTTGGTTGCGGTCACGTGATATCACATTGTTTACTGTAGTACAGTACAGCGCTTGTATCACCAACTCAAGGTGTTTCGCCCATATTTGACAAAGGCTAAACAATTGTGGGTGTGTTTCATGTGTACGTTTCAAAGTGTATGTATAAGTTTCAAATGGGTTTGTATCTTGCTCAATTTATTTCCACCGACAAGGAAATCAGATTCTCTATCTCCTCGTATTATTATCTTCTCTGTGGCACTTCTGAAACGTTGATTAAAACCCCCAAGTAAGTTGTACGTGGTGTTAAGTAATTGTCCTTTTAAGAAAGCTGCATCGGAAGACACTGACTAGTCTATCTGTTTCTACAGCAACTGTTTATCTGACTGGTTCGATGTCTAGCATCTGACACCTGATTCATTGTCCACACTGTGTCAAATGTGATACACCCGATATGTGGTTTGGGCCTCACTGAAATAATATCACGGGTGTGGAGGAAGATGGCATGGGGCGTGTAACGAGTGATCACATATATCCATGTATATATAGACGGGTCAAGTTAATACACAAAAGGACATACAATCGCTTCAATCGCTTTGATATCGCACACAAAGACATGAGCTCAAATCAGTTATTTGAAATGGCGCCGAAACCGCAGAAAAAATGCCACGTTTGCCATCTCCATTATTCGCTGGCTAGCTACGACAAACACGTCAAGAAATGTGAAGAAATGTACAACATCCGATGGAAGGGCGAGAAGAAGGAGAAGAGGTGATCACGTGATCAAACCTGACCTCTGGAGACGCGTACTTTGGGGCTGACCAGGGTTGGCTATAGCACAATTGGAGGCCAGGTCACGTGGGGTCACGTGTAACAACGTGCAATCACCTTGTCACGTGACTCAAAATACATATTTATAATCAATACATCTTGCCGTGTTTAGTCTGTGGTTGACTGGCTTTAGGGCTAGTGGTGGTATTTAGAGTCCCCAGTGTTGATCTGAAGGCCAATCCGACCAACTTCTTCCTGAGTAGGATCACAGAGACGAAAGTGGTACAAGTATACTCGTCTCATTCAGGGCTTTCGAATGGTACCACTTATAAGCTGTTAGGAAGACGTCTCGCAGAGTTGACCTGTACACTCGTTTCTTGAATCATCTTATTACAGCATTAAGATAAATTAATAAGGTGCATGTCTATCTTCCACAGTTGTGGTGCTAGAGACAAATAAGTAGTAGTAACGTGTTCCCCAGTTTCCCAGAATTCTAATGGTACCACTTTCGAGCTTGTAGAGTGAATATTCGTAGACTTGACTGGTTAGACTTGAGATGTATCACTGGTAACGATATGGTTATGTAGCAAAATGTGAACGAATTGTCCGACTTCCGATATAGTAGAGCTGTGAAGATGAGAGTAGTACCACTGTAATCCTCTGACTTGCAGCACTCTAACGGTACCATTCACGTGTCTATAGAATGACTGTCCGCGGATCTGACTTGTGGTCTCGGATCTGACATCCCTCTTCATCAGCAAACGACGCTTGGCATGTCACCTCAGGGAGTTGAGAAAACAGCAACCAGCGTGCAACTCCTGCTACAGTGGTGCTATTGCAATGGGAGTGGAACTACTGTACTCGCCCAGTTTGTGGCTCTCTAACGGTACTACTTTCGAGTCTCCAGAGTGAGTATCCTTGGACTTGACTTAACGTCCTGCAATGTATCTCTTCTAATGATTGTATATTGAATCAAACGACTCTTGGCGTGTATATTGGGGTGCCTGGACTTAACCACTCAACCCCACTACACAAACGATTGCAGATGTGCACTTCGAGTGTTATTACGTCATTGCTAAACATCTCTGTATCATTCTTCCGAAAGATCATTGATTGAGGTGTTGTTGGTATGGGACGCTCAGACCGTGTCAGATGTAGATTAGAACAGCCGTTTGTTCATCTCCAAAATGTCATATAAGAGCTACAATGATTCTGAATGAGACACGAAGACATCTTGCCTCTGAGTAAGTCATGGAGTTGAGCAGCCATTTTCTGAGAGTCACAGTCTACGGAATACTCGTTCTTCACAGAGAGACTCACTGTAGAGTCAATCAATTGACCCCTCCAGTTTCTCAGAGAGATTAGTCTCGTGGTATCAGGCCCATTACACTACTGCTATCAATTCAGTAATGTTTCTATCGCAATCCATATTGTAGAGAGACTGGAACTAGCGAGACCACCTCTGGAGACAGATGCCCTTCAATGCTCATAGCTTGACTTCTGTCGCCGTAGCTAGCAAAACGTCCATCAGTCTCGATGCCTACAAATAGATTGACGTGGTTATCCACTTCCAGCCAGCTACTGGAATATCCAGACACATCACCACTCTTCACATCACAGAAACAGACCTTTGCTGGTACCGAAATAATCCCCAGAATTCAAAGCTTCCAATAGTACTACTCTCAAGTCTTTCAAACCAATATTCATCGAGATATCCAGCTCCCTCTTCTCGCCCATAAATAAGGTGTTTGTGATACCTTGAATTTCCGAGCCGCACGGCTGGGGGTGGGGTTTTGGGCTCTCTTCAAAATGGCCATTTCTGCTCCAATCTAGTTGCAACTTTCACAGCTGGCTTATCCTGGTCTCACAACGCTTCCTATAACTTTTCAGATCGATGCGACAGCTTCAGAGAAAGATACGGATCTGTGAATTTTAGTTGACATTTTTAGGCAAATTGAACAAGGCCCAGGTACCATATTATTATATCAACAAATAGGATGACTGTAAGACACACAGTTAAGTATTCTCAAGTAATAGCCAGGGTCGGGACTATAGAGCCAAACCAGCTACAGGTACTGGTATTGAAGCGACTGAGCAACCACAGCCAACAACAGACACCTACTCCGTACCGAATCACCCTACACACTGCCAATACGACATCACTAACGTACCTACCTATACCAACATGTTGCATCGTAGTCTAGCTCCACTGTAACAGAGCAGGAATAGCCCTCCAGAACCTCTCAGACTACTCAGAAGAATAAACCAAGTACACCGCTCGAATCAGCTCGCGACGCTGAGTCGAATGGTACACTTTTCGTCCACACATTCCCACTCCCTCGACCAGGAAACCCATAAAACCCTGACCCACCCACCGAAACTAGACCAGTCTAAAACACACCAAAAAACGCCCCAAAAAAGCTGAAAATGCCGCACCCATTGTTAGCTACACAAAAAGACTCTCAAATGACACAAAACAGCGTAATTATGCCTTGTCGGAATCCCCCCTCATTTCTAACCGATCTACAGACTTAATATCACACTCAAATCTTGTTAGTCACCTTTACCCCGTCTTTTCGTCCTCTCCGATCTTTTTCGCCAACCTCGGCTTTCCAAAAATTGACTTTCGGGATGCACACTAAACATATGATTTTAACTCGCTGATAACGTAATCGCGATGCCCCCATATTTTGGGCATTACCCATTACATCTACGGTGTCATCATCTCAGTACTTGTAATACATTCATACATCCATAAATTCGATATACTTATTTTGCAACTCCTCCCACAGCGTTTCCTAGGAACGGCTTATGAAAAGACGAGTCAAGCCGGATAGTGAGGCGAGCAGAAGCGCCAAGTAAAGCGCCAAGTAAAGCGCAAGTAAAGCGCCAAACAGACGCCTCCACTTGCGTAAACTACTCTGCAAACGCAGAGTACTCTACGCAGCAGCAGGAACAGGCAGAATCTCCTGCTGAATGGTGACAATCTCAGGATGCTCGGCAGCCATCTCGATATCCTTCTGATAAGTAATCAGCTTGTCTCGCATCTCCTTGATGGTTCGGGGAGGAGAGTCCGAATGGTACACCGAAGTACCGGCCACAATGACGTTGGCTCCAGCGGCTCCAGCGTCGTCCACAGTCTGAGGACCCAGACCGCCATCCACCTCAATGTTGAGGTTGGGGTACCGTTCCCGCAGAGCAGCGACCTTGGGCATCATGTCCTGCTGGAACTTTTGGCCGCCAAAGCCGGGCTCCACGGTCATGACGAGCACGAGATCCAGCTGCTCCACCAGCGGGTAGACCACCTCGACGGAGGTGGCGGGCTTGATGGCAATGCCGGCCTTCATGCCCTTGGCCTTGATGGCCTTGATGACCTCCTCGTGGTCGTAGCACGCCTCGTAGTGGAAGGTGTACTGGTCGGCTCCGGCGTCGGCCATGGGCTCCACCCATCGCAGGGGGTCCGAGACCATCATGTGGCAATCGAAGAAGGCCTCTCCCTTGAGCAGTTCGGCTCGGAGACATTTGACGACGGTGGGGCCGAAGGAGATGTTGGGCACAAAGTGGCCGTCCATGATATCCACGTGGAGCCAGTCTGCTCCGTAGTCGACCATCATTCGCGATTGTGCGCCGAGTTTGGCAAAGTCTGACGACAGGATGGAGGGGGCGATGATTGGTTGGACCATGGTAGGAGGGGGGGGGGCGGTTGTGTGTGTGTGTGGTGGTGTTTGTGACTGTGTGTGTTTGTGTGTGTATGTGACTGTGTTTATGTCACTACTTGTGTTGTGTGATCGTGAGGTGTGGTGTTGTGTGGGAAAAAGTGTTGAGTTACTGAGTAAGTCTTTTTGGGTGTACGATTTTGGGTGCACGATTTTGTGTGCGTCTGGTTTTGTGTTCGTGGTTAGCGGCGTTTGACGTTGTGCAAACTATTCTGGCTGGTGTCTTGGATCGACTGAGGTGTTGTGAAGTGTTGTGTAAGAGGAAGAGAGAGAGGGAAGGATTATCGTGTCTTGTCTTCTACTTCTACCTTTCACATTAAGGTGTGTTTGTTAAGGCCACCTAATTATCGTCAACCCATGACGCCTGGATCTGGCCCCCAGTGTCAATGACTAATTACAGCTCAGAGAGGTGCATGAGAGAAGCTCTGTCAACCTTCTCCAGACTGCTAAACTCTTTGGCGGCATCGCAAAAGGGAAAGACAAGCCCGGAGGGTGCAGTTAGGTTTCCAAATTGGGGAGATTCCGCTGTGCAACTGGGGTAAATAGGAAAACATCGATTTGGGCGTTTTTGGCAGCGATTTCACACCTCATAAAATACAGGTATTTTTATGCGATATGCAGCATATGGGAGCAACGAAAAAACATGTGATAATCACGAGCACGAGTACTTGTAAATATACCGTCACCACAGCACAACACTCATTGCTACCCCATCTCCCGATCAAAGCAATATAAAGACAGCCTTTTTCTCTCTCCGCGCTTTATCCTCTCTCTCTCTGCTCAGCTCTGCCCACACCACGTCTAGTCTGCAATATTCTGTCCTCCGATATCGCGCTTATGCAGAGCCGACAAGTGAGACACAGAACCGGGTTGTAGAGGTGAGTTACACAAACAGAGGTGTCTACAACCACCTTGTCAATCGTGTACTTCTACACTTATTACTCTCCCCATGTAATCCCAGTCCCTCCTCTACCTTACACCTCCCAATCATATAAAGGTTAAGTTGCTCATTCCACACTAACAATTAAACACCCCTAACGACCCCCACGAACCCCCCACGGAAAAACTGGAAAAACTTAGCAATCAGAAGAACTCAGAAAATCGCTATATCCAGTAGGTCACGTGACCAGACCATCTTACCGTTTGCTTTGCCCTTTAACAGTTCAGAAGCATTGCCCTGACGTCAACCACCCTCACAACGTGTCTCACCCTGTTGCCCCCTTTATCCTGGTCACGTGACAGCAACTTTTGCTATGTGCTATTTCCGTCTCCAGATACCCAGTCCATACCCTACCCCATCTCAGACATTGCTTTTTGCTTTGCTCTCTCCTCTCTCCTCACCGTTGCGCGCAATTTATCCGGCCCCTAGCCCTACGTTTGAACTCTAAATTTCGCGGTCACGTGACCTACCCTCCCCCTGGCGGACCCAACTTTTTTCAAATCTCAAAAAATCCTCCCGGTGGCCAAGCTGGTTTAAGGCGCGAGACTGTAATGGCATAAATTGTAATCTTGAGATCGGGCGTTCGACTCGCCCCCGGGAGATTTTTTTGGAAACCCGAAAAGGCAGCGAATTTATTTTTGGGGGTGTTCAGTGGTTGCCTGGAGGTGTGGGGAGTTGAGCGTTGTTTTTTTTTGAGACTGTTGCTGTGTTATCACCGTGTTTGATATGGCTCTTGTTTTGAGAGCTTCAGAATGTGTGTCCTGATGAGATAGGGTGTTGTGTTTGGGTCTGCTTTTCTCAACAGACACTCGTCCCAGTCACGTGAACAGAAATGTAATGATACCCGAGGTCATCTCACTGCCTTGACTGAATCGTTGAGTCACCTGTGACAGCGGAGACTGTCTTTACACCGCTTTTGAAGCTGTTGAAAGCAGTAGCAATCTCTGGCGTGACAAAACTCCCTCCCAGACTCTTTTGCATGGTTACAGCCTTTGACACTATATGGAGACTGGCGAGAATGTACTCTGTAAAGAACATGTCAGTGATGGCTCTCGATTGACACTTGTTCATGCTTCACCTTGATCGCTGTAGGTACCATGGTATTAAAGGTGTCTTCTAAACCCAACTGTTAACTCCAGTATATGCTACTTGTACTAATTAGTTGAGACTGTGACTGTGTCAACCCTCTCGTTCAACTATATCAATCAAGTCCTTAACAATCTAAGTATGTACAGCATTATCCCTGGAGTTGTTCTTCAGCTTACTAGACGGCCCTCTGTTTCCTGAGGACACACTAGTGACAGCCAAGGAGCAGCTGGCGAGAAGTAGCTACAGTACAGAGTTGGTGCTTCATTGATGTGGTGTGGCAGTTGTCTGTTTTTGTTAAGAGTTGTACCCAGCTTAACTAACCCTTAAAGAAAGTTACATACATACAGTTCAAGTATCTTACTTAGAAACCCCCCAGCTGCCCATCTTCTAAGGCAGAAAAAGTAACAAACATACAGAAGACGTTAGATTCAAAGAGCGAACGATTCTGGCAAGCTGACATCTCAGCCACGAGCACTCACCTCGTGCTTCTCTTCTGATTGATGCCTATAAACCTGGTCCCGAATGACTCCAACTTTGCGAGCTGATGTCCAATTGGGCTCTAGACTTTACCATTCGATTTCTTGAGACTTTGCAAATCTATTAGTACCGCTCACTCCTCAGAACCTCTCCGTTTGAGCATTCTATCCCCATTCTTCGAGTTCCCCAGAGGTTCTAAACTGTACATGATAAAACTGCGAGTACAGGCATTAGCAAGTAGAGACTTGTACAGAAAAATGCACCAGGAGCTGCAGAGTCGAATGGTGAAGTCTAGAACAGAATCCAAACAGAACTGAGAGAGATAGACATGGTATTGTGATTTCAACCCCGAGGCCCTTAGGTCTATTTAATTACTCAAACAGACATCAAATTCTGTCAATAGTAGTACCAAATTGATCGCCTAAGTCTCCTCTTTCTAATGGTACTAGTCTCATTTGTGTAGAGCTGATATTCATTGAATTATACAACTAAAAGAGACATCGATTTTGAGCCTCCCTCTGGGGTAATAGCGTATTTCACTCTATAGAGCTTCTAGAGAGATTCTAGAGGTCACAATGGACTCCCCGTACCCACATTAAACTACTAAATTGTCATTAGATTTTCGATATCTCCTCACAATGAGATTATAGACCCTCCTTCGATTCTGTCATTTCACCAAGGAGGACCGTTTGTAGAGTGACTTTCGGGAGCCCTCTCTAAAACGTCTTCCAGAGATCTGAGAGAAAAACTAAGCATACCATCAGACTCCCCGCGCCCACATTAGACTACTAAAGTGTCTTCAGAATCTCTCTCAGAGTCCTCAAACGTATTCTAGCCCTCACAAAATAAACTTTCGTTTCTGCTCTATAATCATCCAGAGCCGTTTGAGGAGTGTCAAAGAGTGTATACCCAGTAAATCATCTTCCAGGGTAGCTACCGAATTTTTGAAAACACGGCTGTACTCCCCGCTTTTACATACACAGAAATTGTCATCAAATTTGCGATATTTCCATTAGGTGAGTTCTGCAAGCCCGTTCTCAATTGTATGAGCTTCAGTACTTATCAGTTACCTCTATAACACGCTACAGAGCAGCTATAAGAAATCAGACAGCTGCAATCGACTTCCCGCATCCACAATACTCTTCTAGAGTTGTCAGCTTTTCGATATCTCCCCCTGATGACTTTCTAGACCCACCCTCTGTTCCACTAATTTTTATAGCCAGTAGATGTCTCTATAACACGCTATAGAGTAGGTAGAAAGAAACTGAAGGTTGCGATCGACTCCCCGCATCCACATTACTCTACTAGAGCTGTCAGATTTGCGATAACCCCACCCAGTCAGTTTTTAGCCCCACCCTCCTCAAATTAACCCTGACTAACCCTCAGTTTATAGAACACTCCCAAAACGGCTCTACTGAGTATTTCCCCGTTTTGAAACCTTATGAAAGATGTCCGGGAAATGTAACCGGTTGAAAAGTGACATTCTGTGCACGTAGAACATTTTCCAGCCAGCCGAATCTGTCGTTAACAGGTCACGTGACTTTCCCCAGCCCTCTCCCCCTCCCTTATATTATCTCAGCTCTGTAATTAGACTGTTTCAAATAAACTCACAGCAGCTGTAGTGACACACATCACCATAATACATCACCAAGAGTATAGTGACACGACTAAGGACACGACACCACAATAGAACACAACATCATACAACCCCACTAACGACACAAACATAATCCAACAACATATAAGGACCACGTTCCCCCCTGATTTGACACACACACAAACTCTTGCTCCCAACACAAACAGGTTGTCTTACTCCCAAGATGTCCCTACGACCAGATGAAGTGGACGTACGTGTGCTCGAGGAAAACCTGCTCAAGACCAACACTCTTGTCGACAGCATGGTTTCCTCGTGTCACAAGATCTCCAACTCGTCTTACAAGGCCGAAATCACGATTGAGCCGATTTCGGGCATGCAGCGACGAATGCAGGTCTATGAAACCAATCTCAACAACTGTCTCAAAGTGGTGGACGGGATCCGTGACTACGCCAAGGTGACGGCTCGAGAGGAGAAGATTATTCGACAGGGCCCCGAGGCTGTGGGATTACCAGCTTACGTGGCAGCTATCCAGTCTGTGATTCGAGTTAATGACGAAATTGAACAACGACAATTACACAGTATTCCCAAAGTCAAGGAGAAGGCTGTGGATCTAGCCAGAATGGGCACTTCGGGACTTAAAGAGAATCTGGCGACCATTCTCAAGGAAGAATCAACACCTATTGATCCTGTTCCGATTTTGGCAGCTGGAAAACCGTTTCCTTTGATGAGTCCTAAAAACGCAGATAAGCTGAACGAATTGATGGGAATTGTTGCCCGGTTCTCAGCAAGACAAGATAACACCTACGTGGACTCTCGAAATCGATATTTGGCCATGTCTCTGTCTCCTGTGGCCAGTAAAGTGAAACCGACTGTCAGAACCGGAAAAGCTCCCTATGATAAACAGTCCAACGGAATTCACATTTACGCAGAAGCCTTACTCAAGATGCTACAGGCAGAACACGACAATCTCAGATGTGCCTTCCCCCAGGACGAGTCACGTGTCAAACAGTACTTTACTCAACTGGCCCAGACCCCCCTACAGACTTATCAGGCTGCAGGTGAAGAAATCTCAAATCACGTGCAACGCAACATTTCCACCGACGCTCTGCTCATCTTCGAGCTCATCGAGGGCACCGTTGCTCTCAAACGGGGATTGGAGCCGATTACTAATCAGACAGTGGTTCAAACACTCGATCGGCTCATCCAAAACGCCTACAATGTCTCTCAGGGCGTGTTTGGCGAGATTCTCAAGATCTGTGAGGCCCGAGTCCAACAGGTTATGACCTTACCATCTGATAACGGTGTTTGTGACGCCACAGTTGAGGTTATGAGTCGAATCCGACGTTTCGCAGAGTACAAGGATTCGGCCGTTCTGGCTATTGGCGGCATGAAGTACCAACAATGGATTCCCCAGCCTCGTCCGGCTTGGATGTCGACTTTTTCATCGGCTCCAGCAGGTTACACGACTTCTAAACCGCAGGAGCTTTTGTCTGCTGTTTTTTCTGACTCCATTGACGCGTTTTACGTGACTTTGGAAATGAAGGCCAAACAGCTGAATCCCAAAAAGCCGTCGCAAGTGGGTTTTTTCTTGCTGACTAATCTGACGCTGATTGAGCGGTTTGTCACCAAATCGGACGTTTACAAGGTTCTAGGAGGTCAGGGACGAGAGAGACTCGAGAAACTGCGAAAACGAGGTCTGAATCTGTTTCTCGAGGGCTGGAAGGCCACAGCCTCGTTACTTATGGATACTACCGTTGTCAATTCCAAGGGATCTCTTTCTTCCAAGGATCGAGAGTTGGTGAAGGACAAGTTCAAGACCTTCAATGCGGACTTTGAGGAGCTGGTGAGAAATCACAAGACTTATACGATTACCGATCCTGGTCTGAAACAGCTGTTGGCCAAAGAAGTGGCCTTTATTTGTCCTCTTTATCATCGATATTATGATAAACATATTGGAGGTGATTTTTCCAAGAATGTGGACAAGTATATCAAGTATGATAAGGCTCAGTTTGATCGGGTTTTGCAGGAGTTGGGAGACTAAGGGGGGAGTCACGTGACGAGTGAAACGAGTCACGTGATGGGATTGGTGGTCATGTGATGCACTGGTGGTCACGTGATGGTCACTTGAGGGGCGGCTTTACGTGATAGGCTGATTGGTGGACTGCTGGACTGAGCTCTGAGGCTCCAAAGCGATGAGCTGATGTGAGAAGATGGAATCACGTGAGGAGATTCACGTGACTGGTTTCACGTGACTGGCAGGACGTCATAGATCCTGTCTCAGTGCTCACGTGACAGAACACACCCTCCTGGTGTTGCTTTGGCAATGACTCAGATCGGCTAGAGGTGCTTTTAACTCAACTGGTATAGGTACAAGTATAATGATATTTGATGAAGTGATGGGCATGACATTAACAAAGTAATGGTCACGACAGTAACAGTGTAATGGTCACGACATGGCCAATGTAATGCCCACAACATCACCAATGTAATGGTCATGTCCAATTTCAGCCTACTTGTACTATAGTCTACTTGTTACTATTCTCAAGGCCAGTGCCTGCTACCGGTAACATAGGGATTGTGGTGGGCACGACATGGCCCGTGTAACGGGCACCACATAGCCACTGTAACGGGCACCACATTCCTTCTGTCATGACAGCAAACTTGTCACTGTCACCTCCAGCATTGCTTCGATGAGTTGTTCCATGCATAAGTGTCGATTTATGCGTCTAGCAATTTTAGAGTGT
Organism: Yarrowia galli; assembly: GCA_900519055.1. NCBI lineage: Eukaryota > Fungi > Ascomycota > Dipodascomycetes > Dipodascales > Yarrowia > Yarrowia galli. The sequence continues at coordinate 896,241 of ULGS01000002.1, forward strand.
GTGAAAAAAGACAATGTTGCTTGTTTCAGATCTTGCAACCAGCACGTGACCAAATCGGGTAGTGGTATTGTCGTGTTTGTGGCTGTTTCGGTGGCTGTGTCTGTGGCTGCTTTCATTCGGCTTTTGATCACGTGACAAGATTGGGTTTTGAGAGCAACAGTGTATACGTGTTCTATTTTGATGATGTAGTGCTCAGTGGGTGATTGAGAGGGCCGATTGAAACGGGAAGTTGAAATTAGACATTATCGAAGCGTCTAGACTGCTCAATAGCTGTCCGTTTGTTTCTACGATCTTTCCTTCAGTTTCTAGCGTCTTTTTCAGTCTACATACACTCAACTTAGCATAAGGTGGTATATCTCGACAATGAGAGAAGCTATAACAAAGTGGACTTGACCATGGTATTTGCCAAACCCGGGGCTTTCTAATGGTACCCATCTTGAACAGTTTCAATAAAAACGGCCGTTTCTGATGGGGTGTTCATGAATTACAATAATGTTGACCCTACTCACTCAAATCAGCTCAGAACAACTCACCTGACTACCAGACCGTCAACATGGACCCACTCAATCACCAGACCTTCACCTTCCATTCTCTCCGTCAAAACCTCGGTTAAAAACTCCGATTTCAAAACTCCGACAACTCCGAAAACTCCGATGTCGCTGATATTGCCAAGAGTGACAAAAAGCAAACAAACAATATACAGGTCGGCTTTTCCGGCCTTTGAACAGCCCCACAGTCACCTTACTAAGTCGTTTGTTTTTCCGCCATTGTTTTCGAGCGTTCTGAACGTTTCTCCATTTTCTCGGCTAAACCTGCCTTCTCCAATATCTTCAATCTGCTACACCTTCCTCATTGGGTCATATTTGCTTTTTCCACATTTCATCTCATCTGCATCTCCGGCTAAACTTGCCACTTCGGAGTCCGACGGGAAACTTTAGGAGCCACCGTATGCACATCGGACATCGCATGACAATGGAAAAATGCGTCTTGTGACTGTGGCTGTGACTTTTGGCGAGTTGTGGGGTGATCCTGAGTGGTCCGTGGGTGATCCGTGGGTGGCTGTTTGTGTCCGTAGGTTTTCCTAGTTGGTTTGATCGAGTTTGTGTCATTTACGTTTTTTGTTAACTGTCAAGTTTTCGCGAATGAATTCGAATATCCTCAAAAGTGGTATCATTCTGACGACAAAGACGAGCTCTTCTTAATGGTGCTACTCTCGTCTTCATCTGAATGCTATATCCTGATATAAACTGGTTTCTCTGTCGACCCCGATTTAAGGTGAACAATGTAGAAAATCATTTCCGAGCCGCACGGCTTGGGGTGCGGTTTTGACCCCCTTCAAAAACCGCATTATAGATCTCAGATTGGGCTAAAGACTTTAACATAGCTAGATATAGCTACGAAGATGTGACTGTCAAGTTTTTAGCCGGATCGATCAAGTACTTCCCGAATTATCCTCCATCTTAGTTCCCCCAATTCTCTCAATCTGAAACAGTTGATAAACTCTGGAAACCCTCCAATCGAGGCATATCTTCCAGCCGACACCGCTCCCATACCCACCACTAACGCCTCTGTACCCCACGTTGCTTTTTGTGGACCCTGTGGCTGTACCCAGTATGTACCTGTAGTCTGTCTGTAGGGAATGTGGAGCCGTGTGCTATTTCCAACCTCGGTGCTGTACGAAGCTGTAGACATGCAGTCGGAGATGTCGGACCACTATGGGAGGGCAGTGTGGGTCGTCTGTGATGGCTGCGATCGCTGTGAGTGGTTAATATCGGGTCTTGGCGGTGTCTACAGATCTTGGCAGAGCACTTTTCAGACCGGTGCCTTTGAGCTGACAAAAAAGCAAATAGTTTCAGATGTGGAATATCTGGAACAGATATGGAAATACCGCATGAGACATGTCGCGAGACCGGAGATGGAGGGGTGAGGGCGTGAGTAAAGTGCTTTAGTGAGGCGTTGGTGCTTTAGTTAGGCGTCAGGATGTACTTTGGTGAGGCGGTTGTTGGAGTTACGAAAAGTGCTGTAGGGAGAGCTAGAGAAGTGTTATCGATTCGGGGAGTTTTTCAATCGACTAACCGGGTGTCTAGAGTCGTAATAAAAGTTCTCCCACCTCGATAGAACTATTTTCCGTGGACTTATAGCTCACATTTACAATGAGCCAATACCATAACTACGATTACAGACAGTGCTTAACCATACAATAACCTGTCTCAAACAGAAGCGTCAACGCACGTGTCCAAGATGGAGAAGAGCTCATTGCTTTTGTTAGTCACCGGAAGTTGTACAGCTACAGGTACAGGCATAGGGACCCACCTGTGGAGAAGCAGGAGAAGGGGGTTATACTGTATGGACACGTTAGGCATGTTACACAAACAGCCCATGTACGAGTACTCGTACTGTAGCTCGTTACACAAACAGCTCAGATCATGGTTTGTGTCCTGTTTGTGTCAATAACGCCCTCTTCAGGGTGGTTCGATATGTTTACCGTTTTCGGCAAGCCGGTTACCTTTCTTGTAAAGTGAGGTTGTCGGGGCGAGACTTTTAGAGTGAGATAATAAGACGTTGATTGTGGGTGGTGGAGAGCTCCGATTTTGTTTCTGAGTTGATATTCCTCATCTCCAGATTCGTGTGAGTTGATTCCACTACTTCTTTCTCACATACACCCACTTTTCACAACTCTGACCAACCTCGGCTCCGCCTACATTCCACCTTCTCCTTTCGATCCCCGGTTGCTCCGAGTACAAAGCAAAGCAACGTCCCTTTATTAACGTTGATGCAGGTACGGACGGAGCAGTAGTTTGGTTGAGGGGGGGTGGAAGACGGTGTAGTTATCTCCAGATTTGAGTACACAAGGGGTGGATTTTATGGTACCATTCGAATGAGCAGGACGAGCTGATTCGAATAATGTAATTTTTGACTATACATGTCCATACAAAATTTGGCCCCAGAACGCCCTAAACATTTACACCTCTCATAGTCCTTACTCCCAACCTACTCTGTCAGCCCCAAAATGTCAGCCCCAAAAGTCCAAGTCCCAAAAGTCCCAAAAGTCCCAAAGCCCTCTGCAGTTTGAATCGCCTGATAAAAGAGCCACATACAAGGAGGTCTATACAAAGACGGAAGTACAAGGGCGGGTTTTGACCAGGCAGAAAATCGGCAGTCGGAACTGCTTACAAAGAGCAAGCGTTGGTTAGTGCAGCTTAGCATATTACCACAGCTAGACAAAGACCGCACGGCGTTTGGAACAAAGAGGAGTTACTGTGTAATGTGGCGTTTTAACTATGGCGTGGCGAGTGAGGCTAGTGATTGTGGCTAGTGCATTGGTCAGGATATAATGGTAGCAATCAGGTCTAGCCTTGTGAGAATGATGAGTGATCAGCTCAGTAGTGTCCACTATGTCCACCAAACACTTGCTACCAAACTACTAATAACGCTTTTGTGCAATTTCAGGCTTGTAGGAGATGAGCAATACTACGAGTAGGCTCATGGTCCACCCGGCTAACCCTTCTTTCCGTTCGTCTTCTGTAAAGCTTCATAAAAAAAGTGAAAAATATTCACCATGGCAAAATCGGCCTTTTTCTCAGAACTCGCAGACTTCCACTTTGTGTTTGTGTTTGAAAAGCAGAGTCTAAAATCTTGCTCATAGCAAAGCATTTCCGTTTTCATGAACATCCGAAACCTTGCAATGTGGGAGGTGCGGGCTGGGAATGGTGTTTTTGAGGCGGTGTTTTTTTGGGGATGGTCTAGGCGCTTAAAGCGGCGGTTAAAGTGGTTAAGACGGTTATTTGACTATATCTCAGTAATACCACCTCCTTTAGCCGCCCTTCAAATGTGGAACACCCACCTCCGGAACCCTCCAACTATGACAGCATCTCTGATGGAACTCAAACTGGGGCATCCGCCTAGGACAAGCAACATAGTATCTGCAAGGGAAGTGAAGTTTATCCGAGGGGTTAGGAGGGGTGGTGTAAAAGGTGATCCAAGGGAGGTATTGGAAATTTGACTGCGGGAATCGATTTATCAGAGTCGATTATACTAGGGTACAGCTTTTCAGCACCTCTTTCCTATCAAAATCACCCTCCTAGATCGACCTCAAATCCAGCTTGCTGCATCCCCAGATCGTCCCATTTCACTTTGATTCTTAGACTTTGTTTTTTTGACCTGCACTTCCGATACCACACTTTGGTTGTCAAACCTGGGAATATATATATCAGCTTGATTCCGGACTGAGGATCACTACTCAAGACAAGAACACAAACACGAACACACAGCTACCACAGCTAGAGACACAGACACAGACACAAACAGTCACAGTCACAAACACACAAACAGTTTCCACAGCTCCCACAGCTATCACACACAGACAGTCACTTCTAGACAGTCACAAACACCACAGACACAAACACACTCTCTGTCACCCCTCTTATCATGTCACCTATCAACCAAACGTCGATACCCGAAATCTACTACCTGACCTCTCGAGCACAAATGAAGCTCACTCGAGAGTCTGTGCGACCCGATCTCAAACTGCGACATCTCGTGTGTCACGCCAATCTCGTGGACAACCTTCTTGGCGAGCTTTCTACCCGTCGACGAAACCAGACCATGGTCAAGCTGGCCCAAGATCTTCCTATCGCTGAAGATGTCTACGATGGAGTCACTTACGATGGAGTCAGCACATCTTCTTCCTCTTCTGACGAAGATGATGACGATGAAGACTCTGGAGATATGTCTGACTCCTCTTCCGATGAAGATGACGCCGAGTACATGAAACAGCCCAACTACACTTATCATCCTTACCAGCAGGAGATCATGTTCGAAGATGCTTCTCAGGAGTACAACGAGTTCAACCCTCCTCCGATGTATTCGGTGATTAATACTGGGATTGGAGCGAACTAGGCGACACGGACTACCAACTGAACGACATGGACTACCAACTGAGAGTCAGACTGGTCTTCTGAGACTTGGACAGACCTCAGGAGATCTCTACTGAAGCTGACAAGTCTTCTGTCGCTTCTGCTAGACACCCAGAAGCCTTACAGACTGGATAAGACGGTCCCTAGAGCCTTACCTGACTACAAGGAAGTCTTTGCGGTCTACCGTCTACCGTCCCCGGTCTCCGGTCACCAGACCGTCTCCCACTCCCCAAAAGGTAGGCTGATACAGTGAAGCAAAAAACATCACTGTATAGTTGGCCTCCCACGGACATCTGCTGGATGGATGCCCTCCCCCCCTTTATTTATTGAGCATGTACATAGTATGAGTGGAATAGATGTTATCGAGAAACTTGGTATATTTGTAGAGCGGTTTAATGATCACTAATCACCCATCGCGTGTCTAAATTAATGTGAGACTTTTATCATAAACGTGTATATAAGTTTTGAGCTTATAGAGCTTATAGACTGTGAAGTTTCGGAACGGAAGACAGAGAACATCTCCGAATTTTGTATGGCAAAGTGTGGATATTGTTGGGCCGTTAGAGTCAACAGAGAGAGGCGATCAGAATGGTATAACTTTTGTCCTATGTTGTCACACAGGATTTTGATTTGGGGGGCATTCAACGTTGTTAGACTCATATTATTGACCGTGCAGTTCCAAAGTGAAAATGTGTGTTTATCTCAAGATTTTAGTACTGAGAGGGGTTAATATTATTGTACCATTCGAAACAGCGGAGAGAGGAGCGTCGAATAGTATAGCTTTGGATATATGTTGTCTAGCAAAGTTTTGATCTGGAGGGGGTCAACTCATACTTTTGACTGTCAGGACTCAGATAGGAAAGGTGTGTATATCTCCATATATTTGTATTAGAGAGGGTGGATATTATTATACTGTTCGAATCAGCGGAGCAAGGGGAGTAAAACGGTACAATAATATCCACCTTCTCAAGTACAAATATCTGGAGATAGAGACGCCTTTCCACTCTGAGACTTGATAGGCGAGACTCTTAATTGACTGTACTAAATGTGAGTAAGCTTAGTCAACGCCTTTCTACCATCACCACCTTGGCTCGGCACAAGTCCGGCACTCACCCTATTGCTCTGATTACTCATCACGGTCCAGCCCTGCCCTCTGCCTCCATCAAGAGCAACTCTCACAGTTACTGCTGGTTACGGCTGACACATCGCGTATCTGGCATGGAGGAGGTGCTTGTCTGAAGCTACTGGTGATCCGATGCCAGTGCACGTCTGTACCAGCGTTGAACAGGTACGGTACAGTACGAGCAGTCTTTGTTCGTCACAATAACAACAACCCTTTCTGCCGTATTTGAAAACATCACCAGATCCGTCCTCAGATCCGTCCTGCGTGATCTTGCACCTTGAACAAAGAAAGAGTCACATATCCGTGAAACATGGAGAGCCTGTTAATTCTGTAGTCTCCGTCAATTCTCATTATCAACATGAGCCCATTTTCTAAGACATGGCCTGTACATACATTTTTTCTCTTCGGAACCGGCCGAACATGCACCATACAAGCACAATGTAGACCTGCAGGTGCAAACGGCGCGTTATAACGATTTATTATTATATGAGCAAATTATCGCGGATACGAGCCAGTGACACAAAGAGATGATATCAGGTGATGTTTTGGGGGTTACGGGGCTCTGTGGACCAGATACATACTGGTAATATCACCAACCACCAAAAACAGGCTAAATGCGATCCATTTAAGTTCACGCTAAAATTTAGACCGATGAGCAAAAAGAGTAAAAGAGCAAGAAATGTCCGTGGATATGCAAGCAAGCGAAAAAGTAGTTTTTGCGCGCTGCAAAAAGTGATTTCTGGCAGGATCGAACTGCCGACGTTCTGCGTGTTAAGCAGATGCCATGACCAACTAGACCAAGAAACCGGATTTCTGAAAAGAGAGAAAAAGTGGGCTGTGCTAGGTGATGGGGGATTATGTAATCGGGCGAAGAATAGGGCAAATGCGATCAGACGTGGGCAGGGGTGCTGTTTGATGGTGTATGAGTGCATCCGAGTTAGAAATGAAGTGACAATATTACTTCAACCGTGTTTTTGAGACTTTTATAACCAAGGCTAGAATTTCAAAAGTGATTCAATCAAGCTAAAATTTCGTGGTGTGAATAAACAGACCCCGACGAGTCCGAAAATGTACTCATGTTTTGAGTATCTCTAGAATCCACAGCTCTATACCCCGTCGTGATATCCACCATCAATTAAGCTATAGTTAGCAACCTCACAAAAAATACCCCTTGATAGCAAGTTCTAGACAGTATCCTGCTCCAGCCTACCCCTCTCGTATCGGCCCTTTAAATTCTCCGTGTTTCAGTTGGCTGTTGCATAATCAGAACCGGACAATAGGCACGGCTTGAGAGGGTTCACAGACGGCTCCAGAAGACTTTAGAAAGTGAACTAGATTGCGGGGTGGCGAGAGAAGGACAAAGGAGATGGAGTTGCTCTTCGGAGAATCACTCGGTGTGATTTTTGAGGGTGTGTAGCGAGTTTTATGAACTTTTTGAGGTGACAGAAATGTACCTATAGCAACAAACACCACATAACTCCTATCTCAATTAAATCTGACAATTTTTGCCATCTAATCACCCCATCCCCACTACCTGATTGCTACTTGACATCTGTAACTTCTTGCTTCCATCCATCAAGGAGTCGTCGAGTTGTCCTCACAAACTTCCCGCTCAAAGTCTGTTCAACCCCCTGCGTTGCCGATCTTTCACTTTGCCAACTACAATAGGCAATAGTTTGATTTTTAACAGCGAGACTTGAGTGTGTGTTTTTGGCGACCAAGGTGTACTTGGACGAGACTTCCATCCGTTCCGGTCTCACTTGGTTGCTCTTTTGGCCGCTCAGAACTCCTAGAGTCGTGAATAGCAAGTTTCAAACTTGGAAAGGGGCTAGGAAGCTGGGTTTTGACCAGAAAAGCACAGAATGACGTCAGTTGACATTAGCTAGCATTCCTCAACAACCTCATAGCTCTCTGTTTCCGATCGCTTGCTCACACATAATAATACGACGCACATTGTATATGCATTGATAACGATAAGAGAGGGTAGTACAAGGGTGTAGCACAATGTCGGAGAGCAACAGTTCATTTAAAGGATCAACAACTCGGATCAGCAACTCTACCAAAACTCTCCGTGCAGCCAACAACTGAAAATCACGATGATCAACTGCACATAGATTCTACATCAGGTAACTAGGGGTACTTGATAAAGCAAGGAAGATGGAGGAGGTAGTGAACGAGAGGTCTGTACTGTATGTACTGTACCGTAGGTTGCTATGGAGATAACTCGCTTTCCGAATTGAGCCAAGATGTGGCTGGTGTCAGATGTTGGTGCCAGAAGCTGATTTCAAATGCCGAGAGAATGCTGCGGCTGTAATCTAGTGATTATATGAAGACATCAGTTGAGGTTACCAGAGGTCAATAAAGCCTCAATTGGAGCTAAGGATTCAACACTTCGACATGTTTCAGGCCCAGTAATGGCTATAGCAGTGACAGTCTGGATTTAGAGACTTTTTCACATATTTACCAAACCCAACAAAAGTAGTATCAAACTGATCGCAAAAAGTCGCTTATTTCAATTGTTCTATTTTCATCCGTGTAGGGCTGCTACATCTCGACTTACTACAGCTCTTCTCCAACCTCGAAATTAAGGTCGCCGCGTATGTGCCTTCCAAGAACGTGTCAGAGTTGCCAGACTAGGACGGAAACAGTACTGTACTGCAGTTGCTTCTAGGGAAAGTCACGTGGCATTGAGGCCCCCAAGTTCTTGGGATGTATTTTGAGCGAGCTGTGTTTGGGCGGTTCCTAGAAACTGCTGCGCCAATTGAAACACGTCCTAACTAGTACCAAACTGTTCGGGAGAAGATTCTCGTTGCAATGGTAGTAGTTTTGAGCAGATCCAGTTAGTGCTTAGTGAACTAGGCCTGTATTTACTATTTCTTCATTCTGCTCCGATTAACGTGGGAATCATTTCCGAGCCGCACGCCTCACGTCTGACACGCCAAGAGTCGTTTGCTGGAGAAGTGACCTGCAGGTAAGAACCATACAGTAGCTATCTTTTGATATAGGAGAGCTATAAGAGTAAAAACTAGACCACTGTGATCAACAAACTTCCAGCTTTTGAACGGTACCACTTTCATCTCAATCCGACCACTCCTCACCACTGCCAAGAGTGCATTTGATAAGTCGTTTGATAAGTCGTTTGATGAAGCTTCAGCCCCAAAACCCCACAAACGCGAAAATGAGAGATATAAAAAAACCGAGAACTTTAGTAGAGTAATGTGACTGCTATAATCACAATGGTATGTTTAAAATTCTTTTCTGACAATTTTTGATGGAGTTAGAGGTAAGCCCTCTGTTAAGTACGAGTACTGTACATACAGTACGATACATACTACAGAATGTCTCTTGCTACCACGACAACACATAATCACCAGTAGTAGAGATATCGCAAAACTGACGGCACCGTAGTAGTGTAAAGTGGACACAGGGAGTTCAGTGGTGGGCTCGGATTTCTCTCTGACCCTCTAGATCGTGAGATAACAGTACCTCTTCGCGACACTCTTTAAACGTACCCTCATAACTAGCTGACAGAATCGAAACTCTATTCTTGAACCGAGGTCCAGGATACCTAACGAGACCTACCCCAATTGATCACATGACCGTCACGTGATTACCGATGTCCAGAATCAACTTATTTTTTTCTTTATAATTATGAAGTGTCCATTTACTTAAGTTAGTCAAGTAATACCCCAACTAGTCAAATAATACCCCAACTAAATAGTTTCGTCGTCATCTTAGGAACCTCTGATAAACAAACCACATTCTCCTAACAGTATCTCTGGCCAACTCTCCCTCTCTACATCCATAATCCACATCATCGAGATCTCTGTTCCATTCTCGAACCCTCTTGCCAACCAGACTAGGTCCTATACTTCTGAGAAGATGAGTATCACAAAGAATAAGCCCCACCTTTGTGTTTGTCTCCTCAACAGAAGTACAGGGCAACGACAACACTCGATCAATACGTCCAAGAGTCTCTGTGGCGATATCTTTGGAGTTTTGTCGCTTGAGACCCAGAGAAGCCCTTCTTCGTCCTAAAAGAGTTCCTGTGAACCATTGGAAGACCCACCAGGTGACTGAGAACGAGGGAAGGGCAGCAATGATACCAAACACGAGCTCCTGGCTCTTGAGAATCTGATCAATGCCCGAAATGGCCACTTCCACGTCCACCTTTGTCTTTTGGACCTGAATCAACAAAGAGGTGATGAGAGATCCTCCAATCAGAGACTTGACGGGGGTCATGATCTCCTTTTCGTACGATTTCAACACAGGAGTGATATCTCCCTGTTGTACGCCGTGTTTGACCTGCTGGATGTCTTCAGGAGTCCATTGAAGCCCAGGAGGAGGAGGAGTATCGTTTTCAACGGCAAATTGAACAACCATACGTTCCAGAGAGTCCATATCGGCCTGAAGAGCTCGTTTTGAGATGACGGCAATCTGTGACGAGTTGTCGTGTCGAATCGTGTGAATGATTTGCTTGATTGGGGAGACAATCCAATTTTGGAAAAAAAGCTGAATAGTCGACACAACCGAGGTTCGAAACCAGTCAACAATGGCCTGCCAATTGTGTAAGAACGACAACAACGTGAAAACAGTCGCCACAGAACCAACAATGTACGTGGGCCACATTCGCACCCAGTACGACGGCTTTCCAAACTTGCGAATTTCCTCTTTGTGTTGTTGCGAGTGAATTTCCAAAAGTTTCGACAATTGGATAATCTCAGTCGCCAATCCGGGGATATCTCGATCAGAAGAAGTGATATCGAGATTCTGGACACTTTCCCCAACTCCCAGAGTCTGTGTCATTGCGTCAATACTCTTTACCACGCTCTCCTGCCAGTTTTGGCCCTCCAAAGTCGAAATCTTCGGAACCCCCTCATCCAGAAAAGACCCAGGACCAGTGTTAGACGTCGTAAACAGTGTTGTGGCGAGTCTACCGAGATCGGCGGCATGGGAGTTCTTGATATGAGCCAATTGGGTGTGATTTTCTCTTGCCTGACGTCGTACGGCCGAAATCGGAGACAACAACAAACTTGTCGCAAATGAAAGAGGTGGTTTAGACATGAAAACCGAAGTTCTGAACTTGAGAGAAGTCTCATCATGTAGAGAAGACGCCACCAAAACTCCTCCTCCGCTTTTGACCACCTCAAACAACTTTTGAGCCGTTAATTTCAATCGATCCCAAATCCGACCAACCGTATCATATCGTCTGTAAATATCTCTGGCAAGTGAGAAAATCCGGATCGGACCTGTCTGAACCAATAACATGGCCAACCGATACCAGGAATCATGCACATCTTGCCAATAGTACAAATCCTGTGAAATAGGCACCGTTTGATCAACCAGAGTATCCACCACATTACCATACATTGACAAGGCGGCAAAAGTGAGCAACAGAAACTCCGAGTCACGTGATCCTTCTTCCCCAGTCCCTGTTCCATCCTCTTCCCTAACCCTAAGAAACTCGTCCATCGTCTGTGTAATCAGCTCCACAGAAACAAGTCTGTCATGAGAAGCCTGTGGAGGCGCCACTGTTCGGGCCAGACGAGCCAAAGTCGCAATATAGCTGTTTTTGTCGTCGGCTTTAACGCTTAACGGCGGTTGCTGGGCAACGGCGAGCGCTGAGAACTCAGCCAGAGTCGTGCGAGTTATCGACAGCATTTTTAGAGCGTTGTGCTGATGTCACAGCAATGTAGTGTGGTGGGGTGTAACACAGACACAGAGGTAGACATTAAGGTTAAGGTTTTGTGAAATAATGGGGTTCAGAGACGTTTGGGGAGTGCTGGAATTTAAGGTTGGTTAAATAATGGGGCTCAGAGACGTTTCTGGTGTGCTGAAGATTAAGGTTTGGGAGAATAATGGGGCTCAGAGACGTTTGAGGAGTGGAATTGGTTGAAGAAGAGATATCACATTTTTGAGAGAAGTCTAGTAGTCTAACTTGGGTACGGGGATTACGAATGTCAAGTTTGTTTTTGTCTGTGACTATTTTTGATGGAGTTAGAGGGTACCCGTAGGAACACTCCCTAAACGGCTCCAAACTGGGTAGTTTGACGGAACTCTAAATATTGTGTGCGAGAAATGAAAAACGGCCAAAAGTGGAGATTTCAGGAATTTGAGAAAAGTCTAGTAGTCTAACTTGGGTATGGAGAGTAAGGTGATACGTGTTGTTTTCTGTTTGGAGCAATATTGGTTGAATTAGAAGGTGGTGCTGAGAGACACTCCTTAAACGGTTCAAAAAAAAAAGTGACGGATCTGGAAACTTAAAAATTAATACCTGGGTACAGCAAAGAAAGGAGAGTCTTTCCAGAATGACTAGGAGTAGAGATAAAATAGAAGCAAAGGCACTTTAGTACTGTAATGTGGCCTTTCTGAGTCTAACCAAGTGCTGAAAATTGCGATAGAGCTTCTGTAGCATGAGATAGGAGGGGCTAGGTGTGGAAAAACCTCTATATCTTCTGCTACAGTAGTGCTATCAGAAATTTGAGAGTACTAGTAGGATTCTCGTGTTTGCATTACCCTATTAAAGTGGTTATCATCTTAATATCTCCTCTCTTCATGGTTCTGTACTGCTTTCTTCTAAAGCTATATGATCCCTCTCCAGCCAACGATGCTGCAGAGATATAAAGGAGTTTGTATAAGAAGATTTGGTTGTGGGATCGCGGTGAGCAGACTGAAAGTTTTGGATTTCATTTTGGAGCATTTTTGGTGGAGTTGAGTGGTATTGTTGGGGACTATGGCTCGATTTGAGAGACAATATTTGAGAAGGCTATAGAAGGACACCCTCTGGAGATACAAAGGAGTTTGTATGAGATGAAATGCTGAAGCGGGCTGGCTGAGTTGATTAAAGCTCTAAAGATCCAAATCAGAATACTATTGGTGGAGTTGGAAGCTCTCCTCTGAAAGCTTATGGTGTACCTTCGTGCTGAACTTTGGATAAGTTTCCTGAACGGCCTGGTGGAGATAGGAACAAGTTTGTATGGAAAGAAATGCTCTTCTAGACCGTGTAAGCTGATTACGGTTTTGACATTTCACATCGAGTGACTTTTGGGGGAGTTATATCAGCATCTTGTGTAGTCTGGGGCTTATAGATGGGGACGGTTATTGAACGATACAGAGGAGATATAAAGAAGTTTGTATGAGATGATTTGTTGCTAGATATCTGCTGAGTTGAACTGCGCTTTTAAATTTTAGATTAAATTACAATTGATGGAGTTAGGGGCTGTCGTTGTAGATTACAGCATTTACAAGAGTGTATAATGTTAGGGCAGCTGCTGAATGATCGAGTAGAGATACAAAGAGGTTTGTATGATAGCGAATGGAGTCGACGCCGGTTTGAGTCTTTTGCAAGTTTTGGTTTTAAATCGCAGCATTATTGGTGGAGTTGAGTGTTGTCGTCGTTGCACTGGTTAGAATCACTATAACACAATTTAACACACATTCTGACAGAGATACAGCAACATTTGTATGAGATGAAATGCTCATGTGCTCAATGCCATTCGATTGCGTCTAATATTGTATGAATCGAGTAAGAACTGACAAAGTTGAAACGACATGTTCTATCTTTAGAGTAAAACATAACTATGATGATAGAAGACGTTGATGCAGAGATGGGGAGAAGTTTGTATGAGAACAATTGGAGATCTGGCTCTACTTAACTGATCAAAGCTTCATATTTTCTGATCGAAGCACTTTTGGAGGAGTTGATGGTACTTGACTTGTAATGACTAATCATCAGAATATGACATATATCTCAAGAAGCAGAAGCGATATAAGTATCAGGACTTCAGAGTAACGCTTCTTAGCTGTACCTAAAGCTACTGCTTCATTTTCATACCAATACCTTCGCATTGAAAAATTAACCCTTACTAACCCTGAGAGATATTGGAGGTCATCCAGAAACGCCAGGCAAGACCAACAACAAATCTGATCTATTCAATCTTCTAAACCACACTCAGGGGAGCGGTATTAGACTTCTCTTTTTCTTCCTGGAGCAATATTACCCGTTCTACGTCGTTTTCCAATAATCCAGCTTTTTTTAGTGTCTAACGGAGACTACTCATAACCTATAGATAGGCCTGCAAAAGGGGTGAGATTACATGACTTGTGTGTTGGGAGTTACATGAGCTATGTGGTGGGCGTTACACGAGCTATGTGATGGGCGTCACATGACTTATGTCGTGGCCATTACATGACTAGTGTTGTGGGCATTACACAATGTCGTGGGCATCACATAACCCATGTCGTGCCCACCACATCACCCAAGTCGTGGGCATCACAGAGGTCATGTCATGCCCACCACATAGCCCATGTAATGCCCACGACATGAACTATGTCACGACTGTACCCGATCTAGCCCCACCCAAGCCCCCAACACCACTTGGCACCTGCACTGCCATGCACTCATATGCACCTAGCACATGCACCCCTTGCATAATCTAGGCTAGTCTGGGGTAATTATTGGTCACGTGATCTAATAGTCCGGTAATTTATTAGTGGCGACACTAGGAGGCAAGACGGAGACGGGTTACCGACAGGTAGGGGTTTTTACGGGGGAAAAATGTGGTGGAAAAATTCGACTCTGAAAAATATTAAAAATTCTTAAAAGCGGTTTTACGGAGGTTGTACTTGGTTTAAACCCGTAAAAGGTACCTTTACTTACTCCCCCGACTCTTGCGCTCCTACCAGCACCTCTGGCTAACGTCTGACCCTCCTGTAGCCCATTCTAGAGTCCTCCAAACTCATATCCCACAGTCCACCCTCAATGACTCCTAACTTTTTCCCTCTAGACCCAAATCGGACCCCGATGACTCTCCTAGCTGCTCCAAGACCGTCTAGCTGATTAGCAAGTGGAGAAATCCCGATCTACCGGACTTATCATTGCCAATCTAGTGCTTAAGTCCGGAGATATAAGAGATTACACATTTGGACGTTTAAAGCGGCAATGAGGGGACAGAAACTAGTGATAAGTTGAGGACATTATCAAATGGACGTCATAGGACAAGAAACAAAAACGTTTGGCTCGATAGAGTCACTGAGAGAGCTATTGTTGCGGTATTTGTGCTTTAGTTTAGTGGAGAAAAGGAGGGGGGTTTAAAGTGGGTTGAAGGGGTGTAATCGAGATGGGAGAAGTCACTCCTGACTCACCCGCTCCCCCCGAATCACGTGATTGAGTCCAATTTGTCATACCTCCTCTGGTTGAGGTTTTGTGACAGTTTTTGCATTTTCAACCACAATTTTTCAACCCTTTTTTTCTCCCTCCACACTCACCCAATTTCCTCCAAACCCGCACCAATAGTTCAAGTGACCTCTGGACTATTCTTCGGAGTCCCGATATTGGCACTTTGGCCCGTTCTAACCACACTAGTCCCAGTTTAGTGCTACATGTGGAGAAATCTCAATCTAGCGTCTCTGTGGCAACCAAGTTCCGTTTTGGGACGTTTTTTTTCGGCTCGTCCGTCATTGTCACGGGAAGGGGGTCATTCTGAGACTTCTCCGGACGAGATAAAGTGACTTTTGACCGAGTTGAAAGAGAATCGGTTTTTTATTTTTTTCCTCGTTTTTTTCGTGCGGCTAGAAATACCTCGGTTTTTCGCCCAAAAGTCCGTCTGCAGGGTGTGATGTTGTCCTGCATGATGGAACGGTAGATTGAACGTGGAATTAGGTGAGTTGGAGTAAAGTCGTTGTAACTCCACCAAAATCGATTCTATCACTAAGCAGACAAGACTATCGTGTTCACCACATCGGGACCTCCAAAATGACACCAAACACACCATGTATTACTACACTAAATCAGATTTTCCCAGCCAAGTACATATCCCGCTCTACCCTACCACCTCAGGCAGCAAACTCTATTTTGGACCTTCCCGAAATCTGACAAGTTGCACAGAACCCCAGGTTCTTGCTTAATCGCCCGGAAACTCTGTGGTGACGTTGACATCGGAGGTTTCTGTCATGTGACGGCTTTTCAGCCCCATGTCTCACTCCCCGGCAAAGTTGGAGGCGATCCAATCTTTGTGTCACTAAAGTTATTCACGCAAATGGCATGAGTGATGTGGTGGTGTGATGGGCATGACATGATCAATGTGGTGGGCATGACATAGGTTATGTGATGGGCATGACATGGGTTGTGTGATGGGCATGACATCGGCTATGTGGTGCCCATTACCTCGGCCATGTAATGCCCACAAGCACAAACCCAGTGTCTATTCAGAAACCACAGATAAAGTTCAAAATAAGGTTTTACCTTCAGACCAATGTTGTACTGAAAAGGGATAGGTAATGTGATCTGGTCACGTGACCTAAAAAAAAAGGAAGCCCAACATTTGAGAGCAACCGCAACCGGCAAGCGGCTAACCCGGGATATGCCGGAGTTATAATATTTGTCGATTGCTGTGAATCGTGAAATGTAGGTGGAGTGAAGGAAAAGGGGTTTAACTCGGCAAGTTTTGGCTGTATTAGTAAGCCGAAAGTAGGTATGGAAAATTCAGACTGTGATTACTAATATCCAGCTTCTTCAGAGCAAATCGGCTCACTAGATCGTCCGCTATCCCCGTTCTAATGATGACTCAGCAAAAATACTCTCTGCGAACCCAATTCAGGTGCTACAAAAATCCGCTACGAGCCTAACTGCTGCAAAGAGCCTTGTTTCCATTGTGGCCAACTTTCGTAGCAATCAGCTGAGTATTCTTAGAGTTGAGGTTTGAAACGGTTTTCCAGAAATTTCAAGCAGGCGGTATTTTGGGCTGTAGGGGTTGGAGAAGAATGGGAGGGGTGTCATTGTGTTCGTCGAGGTTGGTTTAGTTGATTCGGGGGGTGTCCATGTATTTTGGCTGACAGGAAGGGACAGGATGAGTGTTTGAAGATTTGCGATTGGGGATTACTAAGAACGGGTCTAGAGAGGTGAATATTGCCCGGATTTTGATTCTGAGACTTGGAACGTGTTCAGCGAGTCCGGATCTACAGTTATAGACCCTCCTTTTCACACCACCACCTCTGTGCCATGTTTTCTAGCTTACTAACTAACTTTAAGCAAGCAATCCATTGTGCAGCGTAAAAGTGGAGTGTTTGCGTCAGGTGGCCGGGCGGGGACTCATTTCGGTCACGTGACGTGCGTGGATCTTAGTATTACAGTTACAGGTGTCTTTAGAGTGTGTGAGGCTTGTAGCATGAGGAGAGGGTGTAGAGGGTATAGGAGGGGTTGTAGAAGGGGGTGTGGGTGTGGTAGATGGTATTTGAAGGTGTTAGGCGGGTGGCTGAGGGTGGTAGATGTGGTCTATGCTGTTTTTTAGACGATTCCGATTCTCCCTGATTTTTTACGAATTCTTTTAGTTTTCTTCGATTTTCCCGATTACTCTCAAAACATCCAAAAAACTCCAAACCACCCCAATTTCACTCAAATCCACTCCAACCTCCCCCTCCATCACCTCCCCTACAAGCTCACATGTCTCGGGTCTAAACCGACCCAATTTGAGCCCTTCACGGCCTGTCTCAAGACAATGTGGGGATACGGGGGTTTTAAGCGATATAGACGGCGTATAAAAAATACAAAAGAGGTGTGGAAATATTCTCGTGGCGGTTATTATCCGATTTAACCGCTGCCGGCGGTAATTCCTCCTTTTTTACCCCCTTTACAGCCGTTTTCATATTCGCCCATTTTCAGATGAGGTATTATAATGCTCTCCTTGCCGGGCTGCATATATTTGCATGTGCAAGGCACACTTGACATCCCGTCGTATGTACTCTTAATTAGCAATCCTCGGGCGGCTGACAGCAGTCATGTAGTAGCAACCCACGACATGGGAGATGTGATGGGCATGACATGGGAGATGTGGTGCCCATTACATGGGTTATGTGATGCCCGCGACATGTCTGATGTGGTGCCCACGACATGAGTTGTGTAATGCCCACGACATGAGGTGTGTAATGCCCATCACATAAGCTGTGTAATTCCCCCCCCCCACTAGTCTAAACAGTCATGGGATCATATCTCCGAGGTTTCGGATTTATCACTTTGGAGGTCCAAAAAAGGTCATCATGGAAACGTCTATAGAATCCGAAATAGTCGACGGAAATTGTCCAAAAGTGGACACGACCCATCGGAGATCGCCCGTGAATGTTCCTAGCCCGGTTCTCTTGTCTTTCCACTGCTTCAATCGAGTTTTCTCATCTTCCCAGTTTCATGACTACCTTTTCATGGAGCTAAAACTGAGGTGATTAGTAATGTGGTGGAGGGCGGTAAACGGGCCGTAAGCGGGCGGTAAAGGCGGCGCCTAAACCGGAATAGCCGCCCGGTTAGCCGCCCGGTTAGCCGCCGCCTTTACCGCCCGCGGTTATCACGTGACAGAAATACCATCTCGTCCTCACAATCTCACGACATTGAACATGTCGCCCGTTCACTCGAGTTTGGCCGCCTCAGAATTAAACTTTTACTCCAAACCTTAACCTAAACAGGGTAGACAATTTACTTTGCAATTGGCAACGGCACCGGGTGACCTCGTGGAGGTGGTTAGTGTGGGTTATGGTAGGGGTATATATAACGGGGTTTTCCTGGCGGAGGTAGGGGTTCAGTAAGCGTTTCGGTGAGTATGAAGGGTTAGGGCAGGAGGGGTAAGGGTTGGTAGGGTACGGGCCAGGGTTGGGGGCGACAACCACTATGACGAGTCTGGTCAGGTAAGGGTTGGTAGGGTCAGGGCACAGGGTCAGGACATCAAGGTCAGGGTCAGGGCAGGGACATCACCACAGTACTCACGTCCATGTATTGTTGCGTTATGCAGCGTACACCACAATATTGGAACCTTATTTGCCTTTTGTGTTTTTCAGTTGTAAGGCTAGGTTGCTGGAGAGATTTGAGGAGGTGATATCTGTGTCAGGAGCGGGTCTAGGGTCGATATTTTTTGGCCCTAGCCCTGTCCTACCCTAGCCCTGATGAGTACCTGGTTGGCACGTCAAAATCCCGCTTTACGCACTTTTGCAGCCTAGTAACGCCTTACCCTACGTCATTCCATGCATGCATGTTTGCGCCTTTTTTCCCTTGCCCTTGATCGCCATTGTACAGTGCGTACAGTGCATTTGGCGAGGGTTTGTGGGTTAGGGTGGGAAGGGAGGTTAGGGTTGGGAAAAAAAGGGGTTAGGGGTGGTGATAGGGGGGTCTAGCGGGGTTGAAAGTGGTCTGTGATACATTATTGAGGGTCAGCGTTGTCGATAACCCTTGCCAAACACCGATTGGACCACTTTTGACGTTGTTTGACCACTTTCAAATTGTCTCGTTACACAACCTATGTCAGCCTTGCTTGCGAACCTTATTCCCGATTTTGTCACTTCTCTTCCCGATCGGTCCTACCCTAACCCGTGCCCATCAGGCAATCGAATTAAGCTTTTCTATTGTCTGCCCTTGTTTAGTTTGGCTCCTTCCCGTTTCGGCGTCAAGTTGCACAAACACAAACAAGCATTATATATAAGGCCCCGTCTCTCCCTCCCAACGGACTTTTGAAAATTGCTGACACAGACTCCCCACGACATTACTTAAGTCACCCCCACGACACTACCTAAGTCACCCCATTACACTACACCAGTAACCCCACCACCCACCACACTACACACTACAACAACAATGGTCAAGGTCGCCGATCTCATCCTCCGAGGACTCATTTTCATGTTTGCCGCCATCATCATGGGTCTGGCCGGCTCCCTCGCCTCCACCCACAAGAAGGGCCACTACAACCCCCAGGTGTCGTACGCCGTCTTCTGTGGCGCATGGTCGTGTCTGTTTGGCGTCTTCTACCCCGTTCTCGCCAACTTCATCGAGGCCATTGCCTTCCCCATTGTCATTCTCATCATTGACTTTATCTCTTGGGTTCTGACCCTTGCCGGAGGAGCTGCTCTTGCCACCGCCATCCGATGCCACTCTTGTGGAAACATGGACTACGTCAACTCCAACAAGGTGACCCAGGGCTCCAAGGGCCGATGCCGAAAGGCCCAGGCCACCACCGCCTTCCTTTTCTTCGCCAACTTTTCTTTCCTGGCCACCATGATTCTGTCGGCCGTTTCCGTCAAGCAGCTCGGCGCCTTCACTCTGCCCGGCCGATCTCGACGATCCGCCCCTCGAACCGGCATTCCCACCATGTCTCAGGTTTAAGCGGTGACGACATTATCGATGTGATCCCCACGACATTGGCCGTGTAACCCACGACATTGTCTGTGTAACCCACGACATTGCCTGTGTAACCTCATCACTACCACCCCTTAACTTAAAATTCACCCCTTCAACAACGACGACATCCACCTCTAAACGTCACCGACTACCCATACGACTCGACTCGATTCTCGCAATTCCAACCTGAGGACCCTCTTACAACAACCACCTTTTCTTACGATTCTAATTATTTACCCATTCATTAATGCGGAAGCCATACCTGAGCTTTCCCCCCGGAGCCGCAGAAGTCTCTCCCATTTAATTTTGAGACTCTCCTGCGGCGCCGATTCCGACTTGGTTAGTAGATGCGCCCTTTTTAGTTTGAACATGTTGCGAGTTGATACCTGACTTCAGAGTTTTAGCTTCTTGTACTAATATACATTCCGATGGAGTTACACATGTAGAGTAATGGGCATTACATGATCAATGTGATGCCCACGACATGGCTCATGTAATGCCCACGACATGGCCAATGTAATGCCCACGACATGGCTAATGTAATGCCCACGACATTGATCGTGTAACACCCATCACATACTCCATGTAGTGGGCACCACACCACCCGCGTAATAGGCACCACATCACCCGTGTAATCCTGACGTATAATGCTCTTGGCCGTACTTTTGGCGTGTACATTTGACTTTGCTGCATTACTATGCATACTTCAAAGTTAAGCTTTTTTGAAGTGGCCATTTTTGGACACCTGGTTGCCGAAACAGTGAGAGTGGAATGAGAGGCTGCAGGACGAGATGTACGAGTATAGCAATCAGAGAAATACCTGGGGGATCGCGTTCTGTGTCGCTTGTATTTGTGTCCGTTCCTTTTGTGTCAGTAATTACACTAGCTCTGTAACATTACATAGTCTGTGTAACGTCTGCGCCCCCTCGAGTCTGAGTGAAAATGGACACGTTGTTAGCGCCAGAGTTTATAGGCAGTAATGTGGAGAGTTTGAAAAGGGGGTGACGGGGTGACGAGAGTGGAAACCGTGTTTTGTGTAGTTGGGGTGGTGCCGGCGTGGCAACCGGGTTCTGTGTCATTTGCGGTGCTGGCGTGGCAACCGTGTACCCTGGTGTTCGCGTTCTGTGTCCCCAGCTGTGTCCCCAGCTGTACCTACATGGCCAAGATCCAGGGTCTGACAGGTATCGAAAAGTGCAGGATTGCAGGTGACGTTTTGTAACACGGTTGCCACGGCGGGAGTAGGCGAACACAGAACGCGGTTGCCATGGCCCAGACACAGAACACGGTTGCCATGGCGGGACCACCACGTATGTACCCTCCCTCGATTAACTCGGCTCATTCCAAAGTCTACGGCTATCTTCCAAAAGAGTCAAGAGCATGTCCCGAAAGGGTTGAAAAAAAAATGAGTTATAGTTTGACCTGTGGGGGGGGAGGTTTTAGGGGGGGTCATAACTCCAGTTTTTGAAAGAAAACATGGGTCAAAAGTGGTACTGTTAGAAAGAGGAGAGTCGGGTGGTTTGACTGGTCTAAAAATATTTCAGATGTCGTGCCTACAGCAAAAGTTAGAGGCACTCTTAAACGTGGTATGAATATGCTCAACACATGAAAACGTACAACGACAACAGGACAACAAAAGATGTACAGCTGCAGCAAAAGAGTCGGGGATCGTTCCAGCCGATGGTCCCGATGCAGCTGTACGTCCTGGCAACGTGGTGTTCCGGTTCTGTGTCGGTAAGTATTTTTAAAGCCCGTTTTGGTGACCCCGTTTTTCGGCTCATTCCAGATCGACGGAGAATGTCCGCCGCACCATTGTTGAAGTCTGAGCTTGAGGTTGAGAGATTCAGGGGTTGCGGGAGTATGCCAGAGGTGGTGACGTGGTGACCATGTATCTGGGGGACCGTGTTTTGTGTTCGTTTGGGCCTTGGCAACCATGTTCTGCTGTGATTCATTGTGTTGCCTTGTGCACACAGAATGACACCCGTATATGTCATGCCATGTAGATGAGCTGAGATGAGCGACTAAAAGTGGTGACACAAAGAGGTGAATAATAATGGACACAAAAGAAGTGACACAGAACCGGGTTGCCACGCGCCTGTACAGTGCAAAGCCGTGTCTACTTGTACAGTGAAGTTTTATAAATGAGTCTACAGTCTTGTGTTGAGGTTATGAGGAGAGAAAAGGGAAAGGAGGTTTATCTCGGGATTTGTGTGACAAAAAGTGACAAAAGTGGTACGGTTGGATTTGGGAGAATCAGGGGAAGAGAATGGTATGTCTTTTGTCCATTTCTGATAAGTATAGAGTGAGTTAGAGACGGTGTATATACTCTATCTATAGTACAGCCTACAAAAAAGGAGAGTCCATTTATCTCGAGATTTTGTATACACACTTTTAATAAAGAGGATACGGTTAGAATCAGCGAGAGACGGTGAGCAGAATGGTATACTTTTTACCATAACCTGTCACCCAAGATTTTGAGATAAACCGCGGTAAACATTTTTGGCTACCTCACATCCCTCTTGAGGAAAACCCGTTTATCTCAGGATTTTGTATTGACAAGAGTAGTCAAAAGCTACATCATTCTTCTCGCCGTCTTCAGCTGATTCTAGTAGTACCCCTATTACAAGAAATGTGTATACAAAATTCGTGAGATAAACGGCTCTGAAACTATCCCAAACATTCTCCCTCCTCCTACAGCCCTCTCCAGGAGAACCCACCTAACTCCAAAGTTTGTATGAAGACTTGCCACAAAAAGCACACTCCCAATATCAGGAGAACGGGGGGACCAGAACAGTATCTTTTTTTTCAACTCTCATCATACAAATGTTTCGAGCTAGACCGTCTCAAACATCTATAACCTTTTTGCTCTTGTCTACAGTTTAAGATACAGCCCATTTCAAGAGAGTCCATTTATCTCGAGATCTGACTAGAGAAGGTGTAGATATTATGGTACCATTAGAACCGCCTAAATATTAGCAATCGAATGGTACCACTCACTAATCATTATCTCGCCAATAGCACAAAATACCCCCACTTTTTCCCAAACCCTACATCCAAACCTTGACAATGTCTAGTCTCCACATTCCTGTTCCTGAACCCGTATTCACTGTACGAATAGTCTACTGTATACACTGTATAGATGGAACCGTACAGCGCGAAAACAGCCAAAAAAACGCTGATCTTCTCCTGACGCCGGAAGACTGTATTTCACGTGTTAGGAGGGAGACGGTTGCCAGGGTGATGGGCAATCAAAACATGTTGCAAAGTGGGCTAGAAAGGCCCAATCACGTGACAACACTTCTAGGTCACGTGAAAACCCACTCCAAGTCACGTGACACGCTTTTAACACGTCTAAACCCCCGCCCCTAACACCTACCAACCCCCGCCCACCATGTCATCACACTAATACAAACTAAATTCAAAGATTGCCTAATCGGGACGACAGGTAAACAAAGTCACGTGAGAAGCCGTGTCTGTGTAAGATATGTCTTAAAACCATTGCACGTGATGTGTGCGTGATCTGAGCGTGTTTGGACGTCGTTCTAAAGTTCCGATTAGAAATATTAACAACTCAACTTGTGAACGCTACAGTAATGGAATCGTCTCAAAAGTGGTACCATTCGACTCTCCTGATTCAGGAGATTGCAACCGTATAGGTTTTGTGGCTGTGAAGTGAGTATTGCCATTTTTGGACGGGGTATTTTGATATATCACCCCCGAATGATAAACCCAAGTTTACACAGTGACTAAAGCAGCTGGTACGAAGTAAGAAGCTGTCAGATAGACGTCAGATATGACAGCTCCTGTTTTTGTGTCGAAAATACGAACCCCAGTTCTTGGCGCCAAGAATAAGCGACTTGGCGTTTTTTTTGTTTTGCGGGAATTAAAATCTCCCTGGTGAAACAAGGAGGAGGTATTACAGGTGTGGTGGCTTCTGGCACGATAATATTGGACGTGAGTTTGTGTTTGATTACCAGTTGCGTTTGTGTCACTTACTACGGCATTTGGTCCCAATGGAGTTAACCGGAGATAAGCAAAAGGAGGTGTAATATTATGATGAAAAGGGGAAAGAGGTGAGGTATTAAATGAGAGGGTGTTCTGGATGCATCTGACCACTCGCCAAGTTCTCGGCTGCTTGCGGTGATAGGGGCTAGGTAAAGTACAAAATGTGGCTGTAACTTTTGGTACGGTAGTCGGACAAAGATAAGAGTGGTACCAGAGTTGCCGTCTGGTTCGTAGCTTTGCAGTGGTACAGCTCACGAGCCTCTGGAGTGAGTATCCAGAGATCTGATGCTCGTGACAATACCGTGACTTCCGGTTCTGACCAAAACATGCTCAAAGTGGTACCAAAATGACCACCCGAACGTGGTGATTTTAATGGTAGTGTCCGTTTTGATGTCAGAGTGCTATCCACAGAATTATACCAGTTCTCCGTTTCTCTCGGAATTAAGGTAATATGTCTGGCAGGGAATTACTGAGCCGCACGGAAGAGAGGGCTTTTAGAATACTAAGCCAACTTCTCAACCAGTAACGCTAGAGACACAAGAGTAATACCACTGTGATCAGCAAGACTGGAGCTTTCGAATGGTACCAGAATAATCGGTGTATCTCCGATATTGGAGAAGTCGAATATCCACTTGACTCGTCATCTGCATCTTGAAAGAGAGGCCCATGTGATGTCAGTGACCTTCCATGACCTTCCATGACCTTCCATGACGTTCTCACGGTGATGGCCTTGCCGTCTAACACTAGACCACCCATCTTCTCTGATAATGATCGGATCAGGTCAGAAAGTTGACGTCCGTACTCAGCGAGTCTCCAGCTTTCGAATGGTACCACTTTCAGAGCAGTACCTCGACTATTCGTCTCTGCCAAGACTTGTCTGACTTGTCATTTTTGGTCACGTGTGAGAACGTCTAACGGACTCTAACATCACCAGTTTGAGGAGGTGAGTTTGAGGTTTCGTACTGCTAAAACCATGGGCAGTTCTTCTTGGTCACGTGACTTACTCTCCTAAACATCGCCCCTGACACATAATGCATTGTTACTGCATCTGTCTAGTCTCCTACTAATGCAGACAGGCCAAAGATGTCTGCTTACATTAGCGTGTTTGCGTGTTTACGCATTTAGTACTCTTGATGCATCTGACACCAGGCGAGTGTTTCACGATGGTCTAATGTTTCAAACCAGTGCAAGGGCAAGGTCTTGCTAATGTAGGTCTTTACATATCTTCATTAGGACAGCACCAGTACACGCAGGTACATATTCACATTTATCTCATGTTTGACTGACTCAATCAGGACAAGACTAATACCAGTGGATTCCTCTCACCCGTAGCTCTCGAATGGTACCACTATCGAGTCTCTGCACCAACTTCTGGCACACTTGGCCTGTTGACCTGTGACGTAATTGTAATAGGCTGGTAGCGAGAAGGGATAACTGTTCCAAATTCTACTATACTAGAGATAAAATGACAAAAGTGGTACCATCGTGTTCGCCTGAGGTAGGTGCATCTAATGGTACCACTTTCATTCCAATTGAACATCTCAATCCCGAGTAAATACAACCACCAAATGATCCAGAAACGCTAGAGAAATGGGACTTGTACCAGTGAGTTCGTCTGAGTTACAGCATTCTAATGGTACCGGTCACGTGACCATAGTGCTGCTACTCGTAATGCTGTATTTTGAAAGAGGGAGCCTGACCAGTCAAATCTGAGCTGTCAGATGGTGAGATGGGTATCACATGTTCACAATGTGGTGTAGGATGGACTTTCTCTCACAACTTCTGTCTTAGTTGGAGAAAAAGGATAAAAGTAGCACCACTGTACTCACCTGATTCCGGACTATCTAATGGTACCACTTTCGAGTTTCTCCTGTGAGTATTCGCAGATTTGGTCAGTATACTTTTAGTGTTACCATAGCAAACGACTCTTGGCGTGTAACTTGTTCTGGTTGAAGAATTATGAAAAAAGGGGCATCTTGTCAACTCCTGCTACAGTGATGCTAGCGAGACGAAAGTGGTACCACTGCATTCGTCTCGTTCCGGGAAACGCAATGGTACCACTCACGAGTCAATCCAATCACTACCTGACATTTCGAATTTTTCCCCTGCACTTCCCCACTCAATTTGACTGCTCAAATCTGACCAGTCGTGTTTCCTCTTTTGTCGAGATATACACCAAAGCTATGTTTTTTATGGAAAGTCTCACATTGGCAGCTGTGGTATCCGCATAAGAACGTGAGTGGTACTAACTTACTCGTACAATCCTCAGCTTTTGAATGGTACTGGCCTCGAGCTTCTAGGTTGAGGTTTGACAGAGTTGGGCTGTTATCAGTGGTGATGCTAAGGCGAATGACATAAAACATGCTCCTACCACAGGTTGTGGCTGAACATTTAAGGTTCAGATAAGAAATCAAGGTTGTAACATTGGGGCTGATTGTAAAGCTGGAATAAGTAGGTCTCGTCAATTCTATGAATATTGATATTATCGCTAATTTGAGCACACTCTAGTAGTGAGAAGTGGGTCTGGGGAGCTCACAAGTGTGCTTGAATGTTTTGTAGGAGCTCTGGATCGTGAGTTAGAGGGTGTCCACAGAAAACACTCTACATACGGCTCTCTGAGATTAAATGACGGATTTAAAAGCTTAAATGTGAATTTTGGCCAACTTGACAGAGAGTGACTGAAACGATGAGGAGTGGAGTAACTGCAAAAAAAATTGCACTAGTACTGTAATGTGGATACTAGGAGTACGGAAATGTGTTTCATTTGTGTCTGAACTACTGTCGACGAATCACGACTTGTCCACCTTAAATCGGAGTTATCAGTAGAAGTCGAACATTTCGATGAGCAGTGGTCAGAAAAGTATGAGAGTAGTACCGTTGAAATCAGCGTCTTCTGGAGATCATTTTGGTACTATTTTTGTGGTGTCAAACCAAGTTTGCAGATCACAGAGCCGACCCAGAGAAAAGTTCAATAACTTGCTGAAAGTACACATGAGCTTTGACCAGTAGACTCTAGCCTCTTTAGGTCACGTGACTACATCCATTCCCGGTCAGTCACATATTAGCTATATACTAACACATTCCTCCCTTGTCAAATTTGGGGCTGATTGTGAAGGGGTAGGAGAGGTATGTATTGTACTCGTACGAGTGCTGTAGTTTCTGTCTTATAAACTGGACGTATAAATCTCTGTTTGTGTAACTTGTCATGAACCAACGACAAATCCTCACTAACCCTGTGTGCCCCTCTCAACAACCACCCACTACAAGAGATCCTTTTGTTGAAGAGCCTCAACAAGAGCTTTATTCATTTGCTGAAAAACCTCAACAGAATCCCGTATCCCAACAAAAGTTGAACTATTCGAAGGAAACGGGGTTACCACTGCCACAACTACAACTACCACTTTTGTACCCTGCCAGAAGCAAGAAACGAAATCCTGATTATTCCGATTCGTGTTCTCCTGAGAAAAAGAAGGAGTGTCGTGGTAATATTCTGACAAGCACTCCTAAAGACTCCACAATCATGTCTGATGAAACTGCAGCAGTTGAGATTGTCAGGTCTGGGTCACGTGACGAGTCGCGTGGGTCACGTGACCCGCTCGACAACTCACGCGACTCAACGACTTGGTCACGTGACTCAGCCAGCTCATCAACCTCTGCTCTCACTTCTGTCTCTTCCAGTTCAGCATGGACCAAACCAGCTCTTCCGGGTAACCCCTTCCTGTGCCAGAAAATCGTCTCTACAAAAGTCGCCCAATTAGGAATTACCCAATTAGGAATTACCACTTTGGGAACTGCCAAATCGGGAATTACCCAATCGGGACAACTGACCACCTCTCACCTTAAACTCCTCCAGAGTCTCAAACAACATCCTCTTCTGGGAGGTAGCGAGGGTAACAGTTTCATCAACCCAACACTGCCAGATATCCCCATAACAATCCTCTTGTCACGTTTGGAACACCTCATCGGTTCGATTCTCACCGAATCCGATGAAAACCAGCAAATCAAATGGGCAGTAGCCACCTTTCTAGATCTCATTCCTTGGAATCCTCCAGCCCTAAGTCATGCTACGTTATCTACAGTTGAAAATTGGGCTGATTTTAAAAAAGAGGCTGCTCAGATCGGTCAACAGATTCAGAAGAAAAACTGTGGATGTCCAATTATGACTGCTGAACAGTTTATCCAACATTGGAGACCTCCTAGAAGTTGCACTACTGTGTCTGAGGCAATCAGGTTCTTGAAAATGGACATTAACAGCTCCTTTGTTCCCATTCCTCTAGGATATCTTGCTCAAGCTACAGAGATAGCTGGTCTGGCTTTCCAAGTAAATCTAGCTCCTTTAGTTAAAAAGTGGTGTAGGGAGATTCCTTGTGAATCTGACACTTTCTCTTGCTCCTGCAAAACTACAAAATACCTATTGAGACAGGATAAGAGCATGGTCATTAATCTGGCCTTTGTTCAGAGTCTTGATGGGTATTTGTCAGGTGGTTAACCAGTGGTAGAGACTTCCAGAGGAAGAATGGATGGTACCATTAGATTCAGCGTGTTTTGGCGATTCTAACAGTATAATAATATTGACATCCAGAATCAGTACAACTGTTTGTAGACGTGTTCAATGACTATAGTTTTGGTGATAATGCCAACCACAGTCCAAAAACAACATTGATCCCCCAAAAGTAGTATCAAAATGATCCTTGAAATCTGCTCACTTTAATGATCTAGCTCTCATCCTCACGTGACCAACGCTCATCGACCTGTCCTGTTAAATATCATAACCCCGTTTTAAGGTGGAGGCCGTGAGGACATTTCCGAGCGGCGCGATATCGACTAAATTGCGCTGGTAGCTTGGAAGGTCACGTGATTGTGAGAAAGGTCACATGACCTGAAAGTTCTGTAGCCTCAAAAATCGAAAATGAAGCTTCTGGCCCTAAATGGCAGACGTCATTGGGGGTAATGGGTTCATACAGTAACTCAAACAGGCTGTGAGCTATACTGACAAGCTCTCCTGACTTCCAGCTATCCACCTGTACCACTCTCGAAACAATTCTGTCACTTTTCATCTTCTTGGGCAGGTCACAGCTCACGTTCTGTAGCTCCAAATCGAAAAGTGAAAGTACCACTCGACTCAGAATATCTACTTTACACTACTAGAGAGTCCTCAGAATTCTGTTATTGTGGCTGTATCCGATTATAGAAGAGTTTCCTGATTTGAAGTAGTTAGGAAAAAGAGAGTCCTCCAGTTTGTTCAATTGTCATCAGAAAGTTAGATTTTTGACCTGGAGACTCCTGACGACGCCAAGATACCTACCTGAGCAGCTCTCATTTCTCTAACTTGCTCCTAGCACGAGTTAGAATGACTGTCCACTCCCATATGTCTGATGTCACACACTCCACCTTATTTTTTGTTTGGACCACGGCAGGTTATTTGAGGCCATATCTCCTTGAATACTGCTCCGATTCAGAACCTGATACTGCCGTTCGACTCAGCGTAGTCTGTTTACCCACTGCCCGGAGTCTCAGCTGTATTACACAGTTTCTGAGCGAGTTGGGTTTCATCATGGTAGGAGAATTACATACGGTGACACTTAGTAGGGTGAAAGTGGTCAGAATTGGATGATTTTTGGACTCAGAAATCTCTGTATACGCACAGTGAAGTATGGCAACTCTTGGCTCTGTTGAATCAGAATATCAGGTTCTGTAAAGTAGTCATATTCTCTACCTATGAGAGACACAGGATGAGATATAAAGAGATATAGCCCTACTGGAAAACATCAAGACACTCTTCTAGACTGACCGCCCAGATCCAAATATTAGTCTTAACAACTACCCATATCCCTCTGACCCTTACTCAGCGATATCTACACCCTTTGCCAAATCCTCAAGGCCGGGTAACCCATATATCGAAATTGAAACTCCCTAATTGAGCACAATCACTCGTCTCAGAAACAAAAGAGACATACCAGCGAATTCACCGGGAGCTGCGCTATCTCCTAGACTGATTTTTTCGAAAAGTCCAGAAACGGCCATTTTGCCTGGCACCTATACAGGCGAATGTCGCTTTTCTGGCCTGATGACCTGGCACACATTTTTCTGAAAACGATCGTAGCGCTACAAAAGTGGTACCAACTGAAACTTCAGAGTGCGACGAGTCTAATGGTACTATTTGTTTTTTCATCTCCTACCTCTAATGTAGTTTTATTCTCCTGCAAAGATTTCATGGAATGGGTCACCCTCTGAGTTTTGGACTTTTGGGACTTTTCTCAGATTTGAACAGGTTGACCCCAAAAAAAAAAAACAACGAAGAAAAAAAACTTGGGTTTTCAATCTGTGACCCTGTAATAAAGATGACGTCATCATGCATGGTTTGAGGAAAAGAGGGTCTTATCTCGCTCAATATTCACTTCACAGAGATGTAAATTAGATCATTCGATTCAGCGTCCTCTGCTGATTCTAGTGGTTTTAATGGTGAGTTTTTTTAGACACCACAGCTCCTCAAATCTAGGAAAAATACCAGCAATAAAAATGTCCAAAAGTGAATCAGTCCAAAAGTGAACCTGTCCAATAATGGATCTGTACTGTAGCTAGTAATGCTTCGGCAAACGCAGGGAATGCATTCGAGACGCCCAAAAACTCGGACCAGTTTTTGCTGGCTGCTATTCACATGCTTGACGTGCATGAAGCAGATGATGTATACGGTAACTATGGTAACTGTGGTAACTGTGGTAACTGTGGTAACCGGGTTAAAAGACGACGGGCTGTTATGAAGTGTAGACAGGAGCTTGAGAAATTCTATGAGATGATTAATAAGCGGTTCTAGAAGTTACAGATCATTAACAGACCTTCAGAAAGACTCCAAACCTGAGTAAGCTGAATACTACCATTTGGAACTGTTCAAATCGATTACTAACATCCTCCATAGCCTCAGAACTCGGTCCAGAGATATGGTCCCATTCTCCTAAATGCTTCATTCCTCATCTGGTTGGTGCATGGCCTTTGTTAGAGTGCAGTAGAGGATTCTACCGAGGTACAACAATACCTCGGCTAGTAGAAGGGGATTTATCAGCAGCGATTTTGGGACAAACAAGTCTCTGAGTTTTTGAATCACGTGACAAACCGTGTATCACGTGACATCCCAACTTTCAGCTTGATCTAACCTGTTTCAACTGCTTTGAAGAGGGGCTCGAAAACCACCCCAAGTGTGCGGCTTGGAAATTCATTTTTAAGGTTTCGTATTTCTGAGCCGGACGGATGAGGGCGGGCATTTTGGCTCTGCTAAGGAAGTGGCTGAAAGGTGACTGATTGGGATGGTTTTTTTGACTGCAGCTCTATAATAGTTCAGTCACGTGATATACAAGTTTTTTAGTCGTTACACTCACAACTGAAGGAGATATGACGTCTTGGTATGTACTCTCCTCTACATCGGGTATAGGTCCAGAATGACAAGTAGAAGAGGTATTCAGATGCAGTACTTTCGAGTGGACTATTTAGGAATCAATTAATTAGCTTACTAGTTCTTGAACCTATCAAGTATCTCCAATAACTCAGGGTTACACCTCTCTCCCTTGAAGAGGTATGTACTCTCAAACACCCTCCATCTTCTGCGATAGTGGCTCTACAGAGTCAGACTCAACAGAAATCAACTCCTCTAGAAAAATGGGTCCTATTTGTTATCAAATTCCCTTTTTTCTGCTGCTCAATCCTCCAAGATATGAATACTCTAGTTAAGACTAACTGTGTAGTTAAAACTAATGTTCAAATAGTTAAGACAAGCTAAGTAAATTTGGAGGTGTCGTAGCTCGATCAGTTTCAAATTTGACAACTTACATTTCTGCATATCAAGTGACTAGAGATGAATCTATCACTTCACAAAAATCCAGCCAGATCTGAGCAAAACAGGCTGTTTTGAAGACAGGGTCAAACCCCCACCCAAATCCTCATGGCCGGGTAACACCTAGAAAGACACTGAAACGGCTGTTAGAGCATCATTTTTGGTCGCAGCAACGAATGAAGCATACAAGAGAACTCTTCAGGGTCTGTACTATCTTGTGATTTGCTTTTTGAAGCGAAACAGTCACTTTTCACGAAAAGCTCAATTTCGACTATTTTGCCTGGCACCTATACAGAGACTTTGGCCCGTTCAAACCTGCTGACTAATCACCGAATTTTTTGAAAGAGGTCTCAGCGTGATAAAAGTGGTACCATTAGAATCTTCAGAGTGAGGCGATTCCGATGGTACCATTTGTTTATCTACTCACCGCCTCTAATGTTGTTCTATCCTCCAACAAAGTTCTGAAGTCATGGGTCACCCTCTGAGTTTTGAGATTTTTTTTTTTTTTTTCAGAAATGAACTTGGTGACCCAAACTTGACGAAGAGGTTGAAAAAGTTGTGAAAAAAAAAGTGCTTCAAAATAAGCTTTAACTGGGCTTGTTAGATTCGTCTGCGTCTCAGGATGACGAATATACCATTATTTTGTCAGTTCTGAATTTATTCGGGGCTATTAAGACGTGTCTAAATCGACTACTGTTATGATGTCATCCTTCCCTATCAATTGAATTTAAGGTTTCAGTTATGTGGGAAATATACTGCACTCCTTAAACGGCTCCCAGAGATTAAACAACGGATTTAAGACTCTAATTCTGTCAAAAGACCAAGGGCACAAGTGTGCACCTAACTCGTTCTACAGTAGTGATTTCGTGATAATAATGATACTGTTAGAATCAGCGCAAGAATAAAAGTCGATTAGTGTAGCTCTCATCACGATTAGTCTTACATTGACCAGTTTAGATGCTGTATACGTCGTTCAGGAAACTCAGACAGTCTATCCCCAGCCCCAAGAATGAAGAACACAACAGAAACATAGCTTCTTTCCATAGAGTCACACCTCAGATGGTATCAAAGTGGCCGTCAGAAACTCCTCTTTTTGGTAGTCATAGTGACAATACGCTGACGGAGCCGTTTTGCGAAGTATCTCTTGTAGGATAGCTATAACTCATCACCGAGAGATGCTACCAGATTTGTTATAGAAACAGTCGACTCAGAAGAGCCATATTACAGTACTAAAGTGCCTTCAGTTCTGTGAAATCTTTGCCCCTGGTAGAAATAGAGGGTAGGTTGGTAATCTGTGATCATCTCACTGTTGGGCAAGACATGACAATGAGACGATAAGAGTACCAATTGACTCGATGGGATCAGTACTACCATCTTGACCGCTTTTTGAGTCCAAATAGCGACGTTCTCCGAAAAGCTCCAAATCTGCCAATTAGCCTGGCACCTATACAGACGTATTGACCCGTTCAGACTTGCTGACTAATCACACAATATTTGAAAGCGTTCGTAGCGCCACAAAAGTAATACCAAATGAAACTTCAAAGCGAGGTGAATATCACTGTACCATTCATTAAGCTACCCCTTGCCTCTAATGCGGTTCTATCCTCCAACAAAGTTTTGAAGTCATGGGTCACCCACTGAGTTTTGGGAATTTTGAGATTTTCTCAGAAATGAACTTGGTGACCCGATCTTGAATCTCAGTCAGTGGAAAAAAAAAAAGCGGAGAAAAATGAAGTAGCCTGAAATAGGCTGTAAATAGGTCCGTTAGAATCGTCTGTTTCTCAGGATGTCGAATATGCCATTATTTAGTCATTTTGAATCTTACTTGAATCTATTCTGACGTATCAGAATCGTCTACAGTTATAAAGTCAAGCTTCCCTGTATATTTAAGGTTTCAGTTATGTCCTAAATTCATTGGGAGGCGTTTATGGAGTGCCCAATATGGAGGGATCTGTAGACTTTCTTTATCTTCATCGTTCAACTAAAGTTCAACTAATGTCAGCCAAGTTCAACCAAAGTTCAAGTAAATAAGATGTTGGCTGGAAAAAGGTCACCTCGTGACTGAAGGGTGACACGTAACTCCAAGAAGTCACGTGACATATACAAAACGTTGCAGCCTAATGGCAACACGTGATTATCTGTGGCCGTGACACTACTCTTGCCGTGCGGCTCGGAATTGTTTTGCCTCACCTTAAGAGTAAGAGCTGCCTCAGAGCAGTTGGTGCAAGAGATGTGTCCTCAGAATCTTATATAACAACTTCACAGAGACGCGGCTACCACCATCTGAAAGAGTTGGTTCTCGCGATCACGATGGCACAACATATTTTGCGATCAATCCAGATTCTGCCCTGTAAATGGTGTCTCTCTGTATCTCATTGAGTGCAAAGTCCAGAGTTTTAAAAAGTTGTAGGTCACGTGATGTATACTCGATATGCCACTGTGTTAATTTTCGGGAAGATCCGAGTCTTGCAACCCCGCTTTGAAAGGAGCTCAAAGTACAGCCCCTTCCCGCGCGGCTCGGGAATGGTTTTCTTACTCACCTTAAAATGGATCGTAACTGCAAGGTTTAGACAAAGAGTACTTACCTCGGGATATGGCCTTCTGACAAGTAAACTCATGGTACCATTCGAAAGAGGAGATTTTCCTGAGTATTTTGGTACCACTTTTGAGTGATTCCAATTTTGGGGCTGACAAAAGGTAAGATGGGGCACACCTAACAAAGTCTAAGTAAATGAGAAAGGTGAGTGGTTTCAAAAGCACAAATATGTTTGGAGTGACTAGGAAATCTTGTGGTTTTACTTTATACAATTAATCTCCAGAACTTAAGCTATCGATTGAGCTAGCTCTTGTGTCTGTAGCATTTTGGGAACTCCATTTTTGCATTCCTAGATGAAAAAAGTCTTAACTAAAGTCTAAGTAGAAGGGCGGAAAAAAAAGAAGACACTACGTGGCTCAGAACACATTGAATACACTGATAAACTGATTACAAATTACCACCACTACCACTCTGAAGGAGGAGGGCCGAAATAACCCGGATCTTCCGGAATGGGCACATGAGGCGGCAATTTGATCCCTCCTCCGTCCATTCCATCGTATACCACGTCGTTTCCCCACCATTCCAAATCTTTGGGATGGTACTGGACCGAGAAAAAGATGATGATTCCCGAGAGAGCGATTCCGGTGTCCATTGCTGCTTCCAGAACATAGGCGTACTTTCTCCACCACGACAAGTACCTGGATTTGATGTAACCGTTGAACAGGATGGCCAGATAGAGTCCTCCGACTTTGTAGGTGAGGTTTGTGGGTGCCCAGGCGAGCATACCGACGACAAAAATGAGCGGGTTGAAGTAGAGACATTTTCGGCGGTAGTAGTGGATTTTTTCGGCGTGTTTGGGCCACTGTTTGGCCATGTAGTGAGGCACCATGACCTGGACAAACCAGAAGAAGAGACCGGCACAGGCTCCAAACAGAAACATCCATTTCATGACGGGGTATTTGTCGAACATTTTTTTGGGGCCAATGACTCCCCAGGCGACTGAGGCTGTGAAAAAGGTGGTTTCTGAGGGACAGGTGAATTTGAGTCGATTATCAGCATCACAGATCTTGTCCAATCCTAGTTGGAATTGAATCACTCCCAGACAGACAAAAATGTTGACCAGAGTGGCCCAGATTTGCAGCCAGAAGATGGATCTGGGTGGCAAATGGGCGTAATGGGTGAGTTTCTGGTCCGACGTGTAATTTTCGGCTTGTTCGGCAATTTGCACAGAAAGAGCTTTGATGAGATTGAGAGCCATGAATCTGCCAGGAAGGGCGTATCCGATGATCAATTCGGACAAAACGTTTAACGACAATGACGTGGCAGTATACGACACAAACACTGTAAACGGGATGATGAAAACAGCCACAAGTCCCATGACAAAAACAATACTCCAAACAGGAGTATCTACAGGCCAGACTTCGACGAGAACAATAGCCAACACAAACATGATCAGGAGAGTCAGATAAAACCACCAATCGGGGACTTCTTTGTGTCGTTTCATGTACCTCGAGAAAGGATCCACTCGTCCATGGTAATTACTCCTGTGAATGTACCTGATTGCCTTTGCAGTTTCAACAATGGCGTCTCTCATAGCTCTCCAGTCCATGAGAATGGTGTAGACGAAGGAAAAGGTGTAGATTGAGAAAAAGGCCGAGTACAGAACGAGGTTGCCCGCCGAGTAGTAGGGGGTTGAGTAGGCCAGATATTTGTCGCGATCAAAACGGAAATCCGTCAGAATCCTCGTCACATTGAAAGCCTTGCCCTTGTTGTCAAAAAGACGGTTGGAATTGATGGGAATATGGGCAGTCCACGAGTTGTTGGAGTAGTAGATAGCCAGGATGACCAAGCCGCCAAAAAGAGTGCCCACAAAGCCAGTGACAGAAGTGTACAACGGTAGGGTAATAGGAGCTATACCAGCTACAGCCTGGTTCCAATCAAAGGTCGGAATCGGGTTGAATCCTAGTCCTGCAACAGATCCCGTGACTACAGCCAGATCGGCGTTACCCGGAGATATCCATGTCATCCAATTGAAGGTCTGCAAAAAGTTCATCAGGTAGTTGGGCACCCAAAAGTACAGAAACGAAAAGGCAAAGATGATCATAAAGAAGGTGTATCGACTAATCTTCCAACCATTAATACTCTCTTTTCTGTTGGGAGCTAAAAGAGCTTTGTTGACGGCTAAAGTAGGTAACAAAGAAGGCCACATTGCTTTAACAGGATAAACAGCGACTCTTTTAAGAAGTCCAGCCAATCCAAACCCCATCAATTGAGTCACCAGGGTCAAAACAAATTGATACCCAAACCCTCGAGCCCAGTCCTGGCCATAAAAGGAAGGTAGGGCTTGGGTGATGATGTTAGAAGTGACATAAGGAGTTCCAGCAGCACATCCAATCATGATAGTTGCCAGTAACTGTTCCTTCTGGCTCCATACTCCCGGGTTTAGGGTATATCTTTTTCCCCGGAACGAAAATCCCCAATCTGGAAGAGTATATTGTAGGAACCGCCCACAAGGGTAGAGTAACAATTGACAGACTCCAGAACCCAGAGAAATGGCAGGAAGACGTACAGAAAAGAATTGGTTGACAAAAGCGGCAATAGCGACCCAGATTGTACCTAGAACCCAGACTCTCCAAGTTTCGACTGTAGTTTCAGTTTCATCGTAGGGATCGGTGACAGATCTTACTTCCGGGTAAGGACTCCACCAATGGAAGATTGTTGCCCAGTAGCGGAGTAGTAAGATGTTGTCAGGGTCTTCTTTTTCGGGGTCGATGGTGGTGGTGGCAGATTCTGGGTCACGTGATCCAATCCCAAACACCTCCCTCAATCCGTTAATTTCCATTCGATATTCATGTCTGAAATTGTTGTCGTGATCATGGTACTCAAAGTTGACCTTGACAATGTTGAGCGCCTTTTCGAGAGTCATTTCGGCGAGTTTTTCAGCCATGAAATGCACTTCTCGAGGATACGAGCCGTCCAGATCGGAAGGAGGAATTCCCAGTTTGAGAGCAGTCCATTCGATCAGAGAATCGTCGACTTCGATGATTTCGGCGTGTACACCGTCAGAAGACTCATTGTCGTCGTTGTCACGTGGATCGCTCTGAAGCCAGATGTCTTTGGCTTTTTTCGCTTTTTCCACAGTTGCTGTTAAGAGGGTCATTGAAGAAGTGGGAAACGTGATAAGTGTGTAGACGGGCCAAGGGGTATATAGAGACTGGAAAAGTCGGTTTATGGCTATGGCACGGCTCTGGAGATACGGCTCTGTAGAAGATACGGCACTGTGCTAGACAAGACAAGACAAGACAAGACAAGACAAGCAATATACACCAGGCTAGAGCTCTTGGCAAAGACTGTGTTGACTCGATAAGAGACTACAAGTGGGACAAGAAACAAACCAAGACAAACTAGAGGTCTAACCAAGACCGGCCTTGTGTGCAGTAGATGTTAGAGGTTTGAGGTTTGAGGAGGGAGGCCTTCAAGACAAGCCACGGGGAGCTGCTGTAGCTGTACTCTTGTTACTACTGTACTGTACCTGAAGAGGTCTCGTTACCAAAAGTCCTGTTAATAAAACAAGGCCAGTTGTGTTGTCTTACCAGAGGCCCCGTTACAGCACATCCCAAAAACAAAGACTTACTAGAATAGGTCTTGCTAGAGGTCTTAGAACAGGTTCTATAGGAGATCTTAGAACAGGTCTTATTACCACTGTACTTGTAGGACAAGGTCTCGTGGGACTAATCAAGTGTGTTTTGAAGTACAGTAGGTCTTGTTACCAGGACAACGTTAATAGTGATTCCAGTACATTCCTGGACTCATGGACTACACGATAGTACCACCTTGTAAGCTCCTAGACACTCCAAATTATCACCCCAGCACGTCCACCTCCCAATCACGTGACCGGCTCAATCGTCAAAGTCTCGTTTCGGTAGCGTCTCTCAGCGAGCTACTGGTACAAGTCTTTTAGCGTGTCTTAAAGTAGGTCGCACAACTGATCCTGTGACCACTTATTTGACGATGTGAGGAGGTGGCAGAGGGTGGTGGAGGTGGTGTAAGTGGTGGAGGTGGTGTTGACGTCACGAGCACGTGATATCATGTGACAGTACAAAAAATGTAGCTGCTCACAAGAACGAGAAACATCTGATGAGCTACGACGCCATGAACCGTCTGACAATGACGTAATGCCCATATCGCGTGGAGCTACTCCCACTCGCCCCTTGCAAGGCCGGCCCACACTAGTTAGTGGGGTTTAGGCGCAGAGTGTTAGTTGTAGTGGGGTGGCTAGCAGATGACTGTGGGGATGGAGAGATCTGGAGATATAGCTAGAGAGATGGCAGTATCAAGGGTCACGTGAGGTCACGTGATATCGATAATAATACCGGATTCCTTGATTAGTCAGAGACTGCAGCTGCGGACAGCTTCTGGCAACCATAGACATAGCTTATGAACGGCTTCAACTAGTGGAATCGACGCTGCTAGTCTACCTGCTAGTGTATCGTGGGAAACACGGAGTTAACATCACGGAGCGGAGTTAACATCGCGGAGCGGAGTTAAGATAATGCCGGGTGTGAGTACGAGTGCATGACGTCATTTGAAGATGAGGGCCAGCATTTTGGGGCTGACGGGGGCAAACGTGATGAACACAAACGGATGCATACAAACAGTGAACGTCGACCACATCAACTCCACCCTCAGCCGTATGCTGTACGACTAGACAAAGTCTGATAGCCCCACCGCCCACCAATCATGAGTTGGCTAAAGTGAATCAGAGGGAGCCAAACAGTTACTGCTTATTCATCACATCAGGTCTAGATTGTTCTATGGCTAGGGGTGGGGAGGTGGTGGTGGGAAAGTTGCAGTGGCAGTGGCAGTGACAGACCCAAGCAGTGCTGTTCTCTACTGGTGCTCTCCTGTACTGATGCTATGTTCTGTACTGAGGTGTGGGAAGAGGCGTCCTTCAGTACTCCGTAGTTGGGAGATGTGTGTAGAGTGACAATGGCAGTGTAACTCACACTCCAGACCTTCCACTCCTTCCGAACCATTCCGTACCCTTCCGTAGCTTCCTCGGAAGGCCCGGACCACGTCCCTTCGAAAGGGATGAGTCTGGAGCGAGTACATGCAGGTAGGCCATCAGACACAGCCCAACTACAAGTGAATGATAGTCTCCGATTGAGCTGTCTCCGATTCTGCCGTCTCCGGCTGTACCGACGGCTCTTCCGATTGAGCTGAATCTGTCTGTGTCGATTCTGTCTGTGTCGCTGCAACACCAGCCCTGTCGTTACCTCCTTCTGTGTCTGTATCATCAATCACCTCCTCAATCTTGGGCCCAGAACTGGTAGCCCCCGTCACTACCCCCTCCTCCACCTCACTAATCCCCCGCTTACTAATCTCCGCCTTCAACACGTCAATGCGCATCGTCTGACTACCAATCACCTTGCTGTTGTCGTCAATCACCTCCTGGAGCTCGGGGTCGTCCGTCACAAACTCCTCCAGCTCCTCATTAGACCGTTTCAGATGCTGGATCGAGTTCTGCAGCCGATCGCGCTCGGCCCGGAGTTCGTGGTCGCCCAGAGATGCCACGATAAGTGTCCATTCGTCCTTGTCGTTGATGTCCATGTTTTGAGAGGTGCAAGAGGTGTTAAGTTGTAGTGTTCTCACTTATGCATGTCAACTAAAGTTTCCGAGTTGTAGTGTTCAGACTAACGCATGTCAACTAAAGTTTCACTAGACTCCCAACCAATGAATCGATTGTTAAGCTTAATATACTTGACTTGCTGGGACACCAGAGTAGGGCATCACAGG
Organism: Yarrowia galli; assembly: GCA_900519055.1. Lineage (NCBI taxonomy): Eukaryota > Fungi > Ascomycota > Dipodascomycetes > Dipodascales > Yarrowia > Yarrowia galli. The sequence goes on from ULGS01000002.1 coordinate 936,588, forward strand.
TTATGAGCTGAACATAGTTGAGGTTGGCCTCTTGCCCAGCACGTGACTGACGAAAGCTACAACGTAGAAACCTACACCACCTGAATCACCAAACTCTTCTATACCTGACTAAATTCACGTGATCGTTTTCTTGCAGCTACAAGACGGTATAATACACTTAGCAGCTTACCTGAATACTTGCTATCCAGAAATACCCATTATCTCGCGACCTGGAGCTTCTAGAAGAATTTAAAGCACACCACTAAACTGACCGTAACAAAATTACCTAACTAAAGTGCTGTTATTTTCGCCATACCTCCACTCCCTCGGAATTGTCATCGGTTCTGGTCACAAGACTCTTTAATCTTACTTGTACCCATTTAATAGTTAAGTAACGTCTTATGACTTTGACAGACTCAGGTGGACCCAGACAGGCTATATCACATGTCCAGTGGTAACAGCAAGTATATAATCCGTCTCTCCTTCCGTTCTAGACCCGATTAATCGACTCCTATCATTAATCCGAGCCCCCTACATTCTGACAGACACACGCTTCGAACTCACGGCTACAGTACGAGTACAACCATCTCATTAATAAAGGCAAGTGGAACAACCTCCCAGCAACACATTTCGAATCTCGGGTCTGCCCCCCCCCCACCCCCCAAATAAGGTTCCAACATACGCTATCAGATAACCTCTAATATTATCGCCACTCAAAACAGCCACCAAAACAACAATAGGCACACAACTCTCCCTATTGCACCAATGAACGAAATCCGGGTGTCGTGCGCGAGCTCGGGCGTGTCTGTTGATGTGTCACGTGACCAGTTCTCGTCGCTGGCCCATCTCAAGGCCTGGATCGAGCTGGAGTTCTCCGTGTCTGTGTCTGAACAGCTCTTGCTGACCGTGGCGGCCGAGCAGGTCAAAATGGCGCATTTGAGCACACAGACGGAGCTCTTTGTGTTTGACAGAGGCGTCGTGGGCGGCAGCTCAAACCCCGAGCAACACAAATACTCCGCTCCAAAGCTCAAGACTCTGTCTCAGGGTTCAGATCCATCTCAATGGTCTCTCACAGTTTTGACACATTGTTCGCGGCTGGTGGAGGAGCTGAAACGGGTGACGACGGAGATTGCCACGGTCAAACGAGCGACCAACGTGGCCATTACACAGATGAAGCAACACTCGCAGAATCTCGACAAGAACCTCGCCAATGTGAAGGAGTACTCCAAGGAACTCAATCTGGGCATTACACCATTGTTGTCAGTTGATCTGGCGCAACTGAGAGATAACACACGGGCCGTGAAACTGGTCCCACCGGCAGTGTTTGGAAAAAAACAATACCTCGTCGACTGGCTGGACCTACAGCAATTGCAGAGTATTGTGGTGGAATTCAGATCGGAGTTTGTGCCGCAGTGTATGAACAAACTGGGGACTCTGGAACAGGATCTGGCACTGCTGACTAAGGATACACAACAGTTGGTTAACAGCACGGACGTTTGGATTGGTGGAACGAATTCAGACGTGCTTTGCAATGAGGCCATTGGAGTGTTGCGGAAGCTGCAAGAGGTGACGAGCGGTGATCACGTGACAGACTCTTCGGCCGTGCAGTCCTGCCAGAGCCAAATCCTGGACCTCCACAAAGCTCTCTCCAAGGCCAAGTTCCAGACGGTTCAACATTCGCAAAAGGTCCTGCAGTCGATTAGTCAGCTTCAATCGCGGTCGACCAAGCTCAAGCCCAAACTGACACAGATCGGCTCAGAGCTCACCAAGTACGAGGAGAAACGTGTGCAGGCCATGAAACAGGTGGACGTCGAGTTTGTCTACGGTTGTGTGCTTGTGGAGATGTTGAGAAGGACTGTGTGGAGCAGCAGAGGAGATGCCGGTAATCTCAAATCCGAGATTGGCACCCGAATCGCGTGGAAAAAACAGTTCCAGGACACTTTCCCGTTTGTGGACATTCTAAACGAACAGGAGGATCTGTCTCTTGATACAATCTCTTCCTCCAGTCCGTCGATTGTGCATAATCTGGTGATTGCACGACCCGTGGTGACTGATTACATTGCCCAGGTGTCTTCCAAAGAGGTGAGAACTAATCTGGAGTCACTTTTGGGCGGGGTTTCTGGCTCTGCTGCTGCCACGTCGTCATTTCCACGAAGTCTGTTTCGAAATGGAAGTATCAGTGGCTCTCTGATGGCCGAGAGAGCTCCGGTTTCGTCGGTTACCAATGCCGACGATAAGATCAGAGGGTATGAGGCGCGGATCCGGAAACTCGAGGATCTGCTGCATAAACAGCGCATGTCTCAGGACACGTCTTCTCGATGGTCTGTTTCTCCCGGCACTCCCTCCGCCGGTTTTGCTGTTGTTAGTCCGGGCGGCGGTGGGGGTGATGTGAGAGGCTCTTCTTTGTCTCCTGAGCCTGTGGAGACTCGGGAACAGGCTGAGGCACGTGAGAGGGCCGAGGAAGAAGCCCGGAAAGCCGAAGAGGAACATCTGGAACGGGAAAAAGAGGCCTCCATTGCCCTCCAGGTGAAAATCGACAAACTATCGCAGTCCCTGCTAAACACTGAGAACGAGAAGAATGATCTCATGGCCAACATGGCGTCTCTCGAGTCGGACTTCTCACGTGAACGACGGTGTCTTGTCCAGGAGATTAGCGAGTTGAAGCTGAGGGTGGAGGAGCTGGAGGAGCAGGTGGAGACTGCAGCCGAGACGTCCATTGAGCGTCATCAGCGTGCCGATCAGGAGACAGAGGAGCTCGAGCAGCGTCTCAAGGCCATGTCTCTTGCTCAGAACAGTGTTGATGATGAAAATAGCCGTCTCAAAATCACTCTCCAGGACATGTCGCAGCGGCTGTACACCGGGTACAAGCGCAACTGTGTGCTTCTTGAGTCTCTAGGTCTGCAGGCTCAAAAGGAGTACGATGAGGAGGGCTCTGAAGTGGTCTCTTTTGATATTCATCGAGTCAAGGGGCTTCGCAAGAAACACAGAGGAAAGAAGGGAGCTGGAGAGAAGGACACTGAAACGGGCGACGACTTTTCCGCCCTCTACTGGGCCACTAAAACGACTCCTGACTCGTTTGAGTCGAGTTACCGCACATTTCTGGCGCGCATCTTTCTCGACTACGATTTGTACGTGGAAAAAGTGGCCAAACGGTTCGAGGATCTGGAACATCTGGCCAGGAAGCTGCAGAAGGAGGCTCGCAATTATCGGACCATGACCCAGCAGCTGGACGACGAGACCCGGTCCAAGATTGCCCTGAATCGGTTCAAGGTGGGCGATCTGGTCTTGTTCTTGCCGACACGTGATCCCAGTCGCCAGCCACAGCCCTGGGCAGCGTTCAATGTCGGCGCTCCGCATTTCTTTCTGAAACAAAAGCCAGGGAGGGAGTTGAAGGAACGTGATTGGCTGGTGGGCAGGATTACAGGGATGGAGGAGCGAGTGGTGAATGGAGGGATTGGGGATAGGGAAGAGAACCCGTTTGACTTAGGGCAGGGGTTGAGATGGTGGTGGTTGGAGGCGGAGGAGGAGTAACCAGTGACGACGAAGTCGGAGCTGGTTACGGGAATACTAACTGGCGAAGGAGCCGGTTGTGGAGGAGAGGGTGGAGGTGGAGGCTGAAGAGGAGCCTCTACTGAGGAGTGTGAGTCGAAGCCGGCTCTAGGAGTGAGTCGAGGAGGGGGGCACAAGTACCTCTTGTCTACAGAGAGTCAATAGCTCTCCTCCTTCACCCCATAATTTGCATTTAGTAACGATTCATGACAGTCGCTAGAGTTTTTGGGGTACCAGGGTGACCCCTAGAAGGTCCTGATTCGAATGGTACCGTTTTTATAAGTGTACAAGTGTAGATGGTGTAGTTGTGGTATGATGTCGTTTATACAGGTGATTCGAGGTTTTGTTCTAAATTAAGGTTCGCAGTGAATTTTCTGAGCCGCACGCGAAGGGGTGGTCTTTTGGCGACTGTCGTATAGGTGAGATATACAACTGATCAAGCTGAAAATTGACAGGCTAGCTTATGGAGCCGTTTCAAGTGAATTTCCCAAGTTTCAGCTCACCGACTGCAAAACAGAGAGAGTTACAAAAATCCGCCGTTTGACGGAGCTAAAGTGAGTATATCGCTTCAAAAGCGGTACAAAAATGATCACGAGAACGCCAGGATTCGAATGGTACCACTTTTATGGAAGTAGCGTTCTGCTGCCACGTTCTGTCAAAGTCCATCTCCATCTGTCCCCATCTTAAAGTCCTCCTCATATTAAGGTCAACTGTGAATTAATGAGCCGCACGGGAAGGGGTGGTGTTTTGGGCCTCTCTCAAAACAAGGCTGTAGAAGACGGATTCGGCTGAATTTGAGCATGGAGGTTGATGGGGTGTAGGTCACGTGGTTTGAGAGTTCTCCGGTCTTTTCCGTTGTTGTTCATCGAGTTATCTTGAAACGCTATTACTCTGCTCTTAACACGATCGAATCGATTCATTAGCGACACCAGAGTAACCGTGAGAACATTCTCTTTCGAATGGTAGTGGTTTTGTGCCTGTGGAATAGATGGATGGTGGAATCAGACCTGTTCCTTGCGGTCACTTGAACCATTTCCGGAAGGAGGATCAATAAGGTACTTTGATCTGTCATATAATCTTACAGAACCGTATATAGAGTGACTCTTGGCAGCACCCTCTAACTCATCAACCACGACTCCTAGAGACAAGCAAAGCCCACCATTCGACTCGCCGTACCCACTTTACTCTACTAAACCAAGGTCAGAATGTCGATATCTCCACTCAACGACAAAATAATCACGCCCCCCATAAGGTTCGTCATATAATCCTCCACGACCGTTTATAGAGTGTCCATCAGCAAGACCCCCCAACTCGCCCTTTTCTACACTTGTCATACCCACTTTACACTTGTACTAGCCTCAAAAATTCATTATGACCCCCCTAACTAGCTCAAATACCACTTTCCATGTTTCGGGTTACTTCCCCAGTAATCATCTTTATCGTTCGGATCTGTGAATCCAAACCTCCTTCTCACGGCCTCATGGTACCCCTTGTAGTAATCCTGCTTGTCGTAGCGGGTATCTCTTCTTCCCTTGAGTCCATCACTTTTGCCCTTCTTATAATGAAGGGAAGGAAGTTTACCATTGTGCTTGTTTCTGAGCTGAGCAGGACTCAGACCATTATCAGAGTCTTCTCCATCACTGACATCCACGTGGTGTTCATCATCATCTCGTCCAGTACCATGTCCACAATCCCAGTCGTCTGTATCTGTGTCTTTGTCCTCCTGCAACTCGAGAATGGAGTTTTCAATATTGGTGAATTCCGAAGCACTATCCTTAAAAGCATAGGTAGCCCCAACTCTCCTGGGACACAATAAAGTCGTCCTTAAAGTGACCCTCTCTCTCCAAACGACTCACAACAGGTTTGTACTTGCTGATATCGTTGATATTGTGTTGTCTAGCCAATTGGAGATAATGGGCAAATAAACCGTTCAAATCCATATGACGCATTCCTTCCTTGTACAAACTAACAACACTGCTGTGAAGTTGGTAACTAATGAGAGGAGAGAAGGAGTAGAAACCGACAGTCTTCTTCTTCTTGTTGCTGATGTAAGGGATCACCGTCTGATACCCCTTTTTCGACACCTTGCAAAAATACGTCTTGCCAGTAAGAAGATCACCAACAGAAGCTCCCCAGGCGTCCATGAGAGTCACAAACCGGTCCATAGCTTGATTTTTGTCACCTTGAACAACTCCATGGATTCCATACAGGTTTTGATGAAGAGCAAGAGTACCTACCATGGGCATAGTAGTGTTGATAGCTGTCAAACAACGAGTAGTAGTCTTTTGAACCAGAGTATCATGTCCAACGGCTCTTTTGACCTTGTCTGACAGCTTGAGCTGCTTCTGGTAGCCCAGATCGACCCACAATCTGAGAAATCTGCCTTCATGAAGGTAGAACAAAAAGCCGTTGTAAAAAACGCAAAACTTTTGATGATGATGGTCAAACCCGTTGAATCCACCATATTGGGGGAAGGGGACGGCACAGAGGATCACGTGACGCAGTTCCGGGGTAGGTTCAATGTACTGCAGCAGAGAAGAGGTGTTTTTGCCGTCTTCTTCTTCAGGGCTAAATCTGGCAATAATAGCACCTCCGTTTCCGGGCAACAGGTTGATTAGAGGCATGGATTCGTCGTCACGTGTTTGTTGCATGATCAGGGTGGCTGGATCGATGATCAAACACCCCTCCGAGTCACGTGGATGCGATTCTTTATGAATAACGCCATCAACCATTGCTCTAGGATCATCATAGGCCACATCTGCTCCTTCAGGCGGACGATCTGTGGAGTATCGGATATGCATGAGAACATAGTTTTCATGGGCCACTGCGACTTTGTATCCTGGAGTCACGTGTTTCAATCTGAGCTCTGAAAACGGCGACTTCACAACCCCGACTTTAGACTGAATAGGAGGGTACCATTCATCCTCCGCGTCACTAGTACCTCTATCAGCAATCAGAGTCTTCATTTCGATAGTCATTACACCGTGTCTGAGACGAGTTCCTTGCAAAAACTGTCCTGTAGGAGTCTGGACAAACTCATTGGCAAAAATGGGGTTCATCTTTCTGCGAGTGTCTTCATCAAACGTCACATCTGTAGGATCCACTCGAATATGGGACACCAGGTTCTGTGTATGGAGTAGTTCTGTGCTCTTGGTGAGGATACAGTCATGGTCACCTGACAAACAATCCTTGGTCCTGTTGACTACCAACTTGGCACACTCTCTCCATGTTGTCAACCCGGTTGATCCCTCGTTCAATTGCATCCAGGGGACTCTGAAAAGCACCTTTCCACGCACCAGTCCCTTGTCCAGCGATTTCCACAACTGACGGTACGAGTCACATGACTCGCTCAACGCCACACACGTTTCCAGATTGCTGAGATGGAGAACCCGCAGTTTCAGCTCCACGGGAATTGATTCAAGATCTCCTGACGTGATTGGTGTTTTAGGTTCATCGCTGCTGTTTGTGTCGGTGATGATTGCCAGCTGTTCCAACGCGTCCAGAGCTGATTGGAACGACGTGAACAGCTCGGGGTTTAGCTGGGTCATGGTGTTGTGGAGATCAACATGGATGGTCATTAATCTTTTGTCATGCACGCGAGACTTTAGAGTTTTGACGGGGGGTGACTAAGGAAGACTGTAGAAGAGGCATTTTCACTGAAATGAAGGAGTTAGTGGTATCAATCTACTCGCCGTAGTCTGGGGACTGCTCTCGAACTTTTCGCTTGTCTCTACGACGTCTCTAGCTGATTCTGACGACTCCCTCTCAACTTACCCCTGATCGTCATATTGCATGAGTTTGGACGGTTTTCGAGGGTGCCCTGTAATCGGTCAATCCGAGAGATATCGCTTAGATTTTTGACATTGCCACTCTTAAAGTGTTGATATATCTGGTGCCAAAAATTGAGCCCAATCTGCTGAGGGGAAACGATTCTAGTAGGACACTTCTAGTTACCTAATCAGCTAGTTAAGCCACTTGAAAACTTAAAGTTTAGTTAAGGCGATAGTTGAACCTAGACGTATCAACACGACAGACGTGTATTGTCTGCCGGGCTAGGGACTATACTACAAGTACGATATTACGCGTGATTAGATCTTGAGTATAATCCCTATCTCTACGAATCATGGCGATGAGGTTGTGCATTACAGTGCGTCTCGGAGTTGCTGACTACGTGAGTTGTCGTCGGATTCACTCGAAACCGGTGCCATTCAATAGCCCTCGATCAGGAGAGTCGGACGGTGTAGTTTTATTTAGATCGGGGCAATGGGTGAGCTATGAGGGCTGTTATTGGTTTTGCGGAAAGTGGCTGTTCTACATGACACGCCAAGTGTCTTTTGCTGTGGTAGTGATGAGGAGAGAGTTACAGACCAAGTATCTATCTCGGGGAGGAGTGGAGATACCACGATAATAAATAGACGACCGTGACCGGCAAAACCTCAGCTTTCTAATGGTACCACTTTAGCTTCAATCGGAGCACTCCCCGTTGGTGCCAAGAACTCGTCCAGAACTCGTCCGGTAGGTCATGTGCACGTGACTTTACTCTAATTGAAACTGGTGGTAATACTTAAGCAGGTGTTTTCCCAGGCTAGAGGCCACTTCTTGAAAGAGGCGGTTGCTCTGGCAACGGTCTGTGTGAAGCGAACAGTGAGGCTGTTGCTGGAACGCTGCACGTAGTAGCAACCCTGACGACTGGTTGGTAGACAGCCACAGCCATGGGTAATGGCCTTGTGGTCCAGCTATTGGTGTGTACCTCTTTCCTCAAGTCCACCATAAGCACCAAAAGATGTCTCAGTATGTTTTGGAGGGCTGTCTACTGTAGAACATACAACTCGGTTCTTACCAGTCTTTGAACACCAAACCTCCCGTTTCACATTCGTTTCACACCCGTTTCACACCCGTTTCAGCCCCAAAAACGTGTTTCAGCTTCTAGATGGGATCGTGATGGCTCACAGAACCACCATATGGGGCACTTTGGGGCTGCACAGGGCACTCTGGGGCTGTCCATAGAGCACTCTGGGGCTGTCAACAGCTACTCTTTATATACACCTCCTTCTCTATGGCCATCGACACACCTCAACAATCACAACTCTCCTTCTACAATGACATGGGGACCCAAGGACAACGCTACTGTGAACAGTTACATTCTACAGAACAAGTCAGATAGCGCCCAGAGAGCTGCTTTTGTGCTGACGACTATTTTCGAAGGAAAATATACATATGCTGAAATCCTGCCTCATGTTGTCAGATGGAGAGATTATTACCAGTTGTCTTGGGAGTAGGAAGGGGGTGGATATTACTTGGGGGTACATGAAGATAGAGGTTTATAGTTGTGAACTTACTTCACATGAGGACAAATTATCTAGATTGTCAACAATACACTAGTTTGATCTACCGAAGATTACTATGGTACCTGTGGAGTCAGGGTTTACACTGTGAGAGGCCGAAGATTCACTAAAGGGCTTTCTTTCTGCTGGTAAGGCCCATTATGTAGTATCGTATATAGAATGCACAACCAACAACAATGGCAGCTCCTCAATCTATATAGAAAACCCGGGCCCTCTTCTTCCTCTCCACTGACAGCAGCCACAACACCATCGACAAGAGCTGATGGACAACACCATCGACATCGCACTTGGAAACACCATCGACATCGCACTTGATGAGTTGCACCCCGAGCTCTTCTGTTCTCCTGGTGTGAGCTCTCGCTCTAGTGACTGTGTCAGTCTCGCCTGCGGGTCTTCTTCTCTGTGAGTGTCTTCTGTTGGAGGGTCACCTTGGGTCCATGGTCGGTTGGGATGAGTGCTCAGAGACTAGTTGGAGGTCGTGTCGCCGCGTGCGGTTGAGCAATCCTTTGTCGTCTTTGCACTTTATTCTACCTGACTGGGGCTCAAGCTCTTTTGGGGTCTCCCCTGGGGGTTCAAGTAATCACTCTTCCTGCTAACTAACACACCTACCGGTACCAGGTATATTGTCGACCAACTTGTACGTTCTCTGAGGGACGTCCTGCACGGGTATCTCTGAGGCCTACCGGTATTGGGGGTATCGTCAAGTTGTGACGCCGCTTGTGGATGTGAGAGCAGCGTGCAATTACACCATTGCCACCTGACCAATGTGTAGGTGCTGAGAGTGAGATCACGACTTTGCTTGTGGAGTTGGTGGTTCGTGTGCAGTCATGTGTGCAGTCATGTGTGAAGTCATATCTGTAGTTGCTGTGGAGGTATCCTGTTCTGACCACGTGATAATGAACTGCTTGACAACACTGGAGGCCCACTAGTGACCACCCACACCACCAGATCAACCACAACTGCCCACATTTCTCCCACTTCTAGCACCATCACTAAATCTCGCTAAATTACCCTTTCTCTTACCTTCATCCGTTTCCGTTGCACTAATGCATCTGGGTACGAGAAGTACATCTGTGAAAAGCACGTTGTTTCAAGATACAAGGACGTAGAGACATAGTGCTGAGGGAAGTACTACATAGTACTCGCATTCGTAAATCACTCTCGATCGCAGCACTTCAGCCACCCCGTAAACTGCATAGTCTGAATTCCTGAACGGCTCTTGAGCTAACAATTTTCAGGCACGGCACGGAACAAGGTAATTCCGGATGGCTGAAAAGAAGAGCTGTTATTTTCGGTCTTGGAGGAGCTGGTGAGACGAGAGGAAGAGTGTGATGATGGTGGAGACGATCAACAAGACAACCGATTTTCTCATTTCTTTCTACGACCCTTCTATCATGAATTGTAGCTGTCACCAATTGTAGACTGTTCCTCCCAAAAAGGACATTTTTACGAGACGCCAAAATGCACTCCACGCAAACGCACTCCACGCAAATCTTGAAATATTCAGTCGGTACCTCATCGGAACATGCATGGGAGGAGAGAGTGTTGAAAAACACATCGCAGAGGTGCTAGCCGCAAGGAAAAGACGTAGACCGGGTAAACCACATCTCGTGAATCCTCCTGATACAAAATAACCCCCATCCCTGCCCTCCAACCTCGGTTTCCACCCTCCCCTTCACATCTCCTTTGTCCAGTCTCACTCATCGGTTTTAACAAGATTTTCCGAGCACTAAAAATACACCTCTCTGCCTAACTCCGCCCGATGACTAAAATCCGTCGCTTTTTACGCCTATCTCCGTCTTCCACAGCGTAGAATGTTACCCCAGGTTTTTTTCAACTTCAAAAGACAGACGTGTAGGTGATTCACATGCGAGTGGCGGCATAAAGTTGAAGTGGGGCACAAAGCCAAAGAGTGTAATATTCCGAGAGCAGGAGCAGTCGTTTATGCAGTTATATGAATCCGACAGCAGATTGTCCGTGGTAATATTGTGGTGATATGGGTGTAATATTGTGATAATAGATGGATATAAATGCTCTGTTGCCTGTGACACAATCAGCCTGACTGAGAGTGACGTTGCCAGACGTCTAGATCGTCTCTAACCACATCCAATAATCCACGGCCTGTCTCATCTAATGTCTTATGTCCCACATGTTTCACACTGTCACCAGTTTGCGGCTAAAGTTTTGCCCCGCTGTTTCTGATCTTCAAAATGTACACACAGACAGAGCAACGTTACACCACGAGGGAATAGCTGGTGGAAAATGGAATAGAGTAGGTGAGGCAACGGGGTTTCTAGGGAATACTCAGAAATGGCGGGGGAATCCGGCAATATTGCTTTCAAGTTTGTCCGAATGTTGTATATCGAGTTATCTGTGTTGTAGACTGACGTTGAGCTGTGCAAGCAGGGTAGTGCGCCAAGAGTTTAGAGAGCTCCGCTGAAACGGTTTTCTACTGCCGTAGTCTCATCACCACAGTCAGTATCGTGGCACCTACCAGTGTCATCGCCCTCCCATTTGCCAGCACATTCTCAGACCGTTTTTAGCGGCTCTAGTTTTTCAGCTAAGGTATCCAGGCAATGCTATAACTCATCAACTAAGACAGAGGTACGAATACGATGACAAGTATTGAAGAGTAGATGGTTACTCGCCCAGTCGAATCTATGTTGTAAACTCCGACTCACACAGCTCCCCACGCATATGTCACGTGACACCCCTCTACCCCCACCTCCCCTCACGTGATCTCGTAAACCGACCCCATTCCATCCTCGTGCACCCCACGTTTAGCTCAATGCACCCTTTCACAGGCCCTCGTATCTTTCTCCCGAGCCACAGGAAGTTTATCGCAGTATATATAGACGAAGGGAGCCGTAGTGTGTATCTGACACAAACACAATTGCAAGCTCGTTGACGACACAAAAAACGACTCTTGTCATTCTCACAACATGCTGCAATCAATTCTCTTGGCAGTAGCCATTCTGGTGGCTTACCTGGGATTTGCCGAATGGTTTGGACGGTTCCAACATCGAAGAATGTCCAAGAAAAAGGGCTGTGGAATGCCTCCCATGGCTAATGGTGGATTTTTGGGCTGGTACGGACTCTACAAGACGTATCAGATCACCTCTGAACGATCTTACCCTCATTCCATGAGAGTAGGACTCGAGGCATTAGGTCATACTTTTGTCTATCCTGTTCCTGGAACAGACATGTTGCAAACAATCCATCCTGACAACATCAAGGCGATTCTGGCCACTCAATTCAAGGACTTTTCGCTTGGTACTCGTCATAAGATCATGCTGCCCACTTTGGGAGACGGTATCTTCACTTTGGACGGAGAAGGATGGACTCATTCACGAGCTCTGTTGAGACCTCAGTTTGCACGTGATCAAGTCAGTCACGTGCAATCTCTCGAGCGACATATTCAGGTTCTGTTCAAGACCATCAAGAAGGAAAACGCGTCTTGTGATCCCGTCAAGGGCTTTGATATTCAGGAATTGTTCTTCATGTTGACTCTTGATACTGCCACCGAGTTTCTTTGTGGAGATTCTGTTGATTCGTTGACCGACTACCTTGCCGACCCTTCTGCTCCCCAATTGGACCACTCTGGAATCGATGAGAACATTCGACGAGCTTTTCCCGAGGCCTTTAACACTGCTCAATGGTTTTGTTCGATTCGAGCCAAGCTCATGAAGCTGTACTTTTTCGCAGGCACAGTCTTTTACCGAAAACAGTACGCTGATGCCAACAAGCTGGTTCACGATTTCACCGACTTTTACGTCTCCAAGGCTCTGGCTGCTCGAAAGGAAAAGTTCCAGGAACTCGACGATGAGGGCAAGTACATCTTTCTGTACGAGCTTGCCAAGGAGACCCGAAACCCCAAGGTGCTCAGAGACCAGATGCTCAACATTCTGCTGGCTGGAAGAGACACCACGGCTTCTCTCTTGTCGTGGATCATGTTCCGAATGGCTCGTCAGCCTGAGACTTGGAAGAAGTTGAGACAGGCTGTTTTGAACGATTTTGGAGACTCTGCTGAGGAACTGTCGTTTGAATCGCTCAAGAGATGTGAATACTTGCGATACGTTCTCAATGAAGGTCTCAGACTGTATCCTTCTGTGCCTATGAACTTCAGAGTGGCTACTAGAGATACTACTTTGCCCAAGGGAGGAGGACCTGATCTGGAAGAGCCCATCTTCATCCAAAAGGGAGGTATTGTTGTTTACTCGGTCTACCACACTCATCGATCGGAAGAGTACTGGGGCAAAGATACCGAGGAGTTTGTTCCTGAACGATGGGATCCTGCTGAGGGATACAAGGTGGCCCGGGGATGGGAATACTTGCCGTTTAACGGAGGTCCCCGAATCTGTCTGGGTCAACAGTTTGCTCTTACAGAGGCTGGATACGTGTTGGCTCGGTTGGCTCAGGAGTTTGAGACCATTGAGAGCTGTGATGATAAGCCATTGCCTCCGAAGTATAACACTCATTTGACCATGAGTCATAATGAGGGTGTTTGGGTGAAGATGGAGTAGGAGCATCGGGAGGAGATGAGAGGACGTAGTCCGAACGTCTCCGACCCACTGACGGAGGAGATATGAGGACGTGTCCGAATGTTTCCGACCCAGACTATCTCCTTGGAGACATATCTGAAGCCAGAGATATCTGAAGACTCACTGCGAATGTCTCCAGTCTAACAGACTTGCAAGAACTGTCTCGTGGCTGTCAGACACTCCATAGCAGAGAACCGCGAAGTAGCTATTATTTATTACCATTGTTGATTCGTTGTGGACGTCGTAGAGATGTTGGAGGGGGGTGTACATGATCCTCTCAAAGGGACTACTGTACAAGTAGGGCAAAACGGCTCCCGGGGGCGTAACTGATCGCGGGTTGCTCGTGTACACAGGAGCGTCATTTTTGAGGGTCACAGCCCTTTTGGGGAGAGCCAGAGCTTCCTGTTCTACGGTCAAGGACACAAACATACCAGAGACCAACTAAGGTTTGTTGGGGCCAATAAGGGTTACTGTAGTAACCCAACTGCACAGGCTAAGTAGGGAGGTAGCTTGCACTTGTATCTATACCTGCTTGAACTCTGGATAGATGAACGTACCCTCTAAAACACCAATGTACATAGTGGCACTAACACTTTTTCTCCTACTGCTCCCTCTGAAGGAAACCCGTAAACTCCTTCAACTCCAGGCTTGGCAGTTAGAAATGGTGGTGATAGTGATACAGGTTTCTGCTGGTTGACGAAAGGTTGGTAGCCTCTCTTAGTTACACTCCCGAAAGATACGGAGCCTGTGTTATGCTTCTGTTTTTAAGTGGGATGGTTGAGTGTGTTATTCGTTAAAGAAACTGTCTGACAGTGTGGAAATGCAACAGTCACGTGACTGTGCACATCCACACACAGAGATCAAATTTCACCACAGTGGAGCTCTCATATCACTGTTTTCAATTCAATAGGTCCAACAGCACTTCCAGATGTGATCATAGAGCCCTTGACTGTCATCCTGTAGACAGCTTCTGGTCAAGTGAGCATACCATAATACAATAGCTACTGATATTGAAGTATGCCATGAGAACCCTGAGAACGCAGTACTCTTGAGTTAGGGCAATAGCGGATATCTCCAAACCGTCAAAGTCAGTCATTAATTACTGTATATATAAATCAATCAAACGTGTAGTTCTGGGTCGGCACTGATTCTAACCATCAGACAAGGCTGTCCCACTGTAGACGCAGGGCTCTGTGCTAGAGTAAGTTACAGTTGCTCTGTAGGCTGTAGTAGAACCTAGGCCGCTAGCTTAAATAGTGAACAGCTGGTTGTTAAGTAGGATGACACTCCTCGAGTACTTCATCGGGACACTCATCCGAGCTTTGCTCTCCTTTGTATCCCTCTTCAGTCTCTCGTCGTTAATGTCGTGAGACTCGCTAATCCCTCGACATTGGCGTCAGTCCCTTTACATTTCCCGTCTTCTGCCACTCTTCTCCCATGAGTCTCAGTCTAGCACCTGCCGGATACCTCTTATCTCCACAACTAGCAGTCCAAGGATCCCAGGCTGCTTGCAACATCTTTCTACCCTGAATGCCATAAGTAGACAAGAACCGCACAGCCACAACTTCCCACCAGGATGCAGCCACCGTGAAATGCGTGTTAGTCAGCTTTTCTGTTTCCGTATTCAGCAGTCTGGCAATCATGGTCCAGCTGTAAGAAATGGGTCTGGGGTTCTCTGCTGGAGCTGTGAATCTGATCTGAGTGATTGCAGCGTACACAGAAGCAATACCGCCCATTCTCTCAGAGTACACAGTTTCATCTTCCCACTTTCCTCCGGGTTTTCTCCAGGCCATTCTTTCTCGTCCCTGTTCAGTTTCAATGTCACAAGTGAATCCAATCACATAGGGACATTTCTTGACAAACCGAGCGACCATGAGATCAGTGAGCTCTGGAAAAACAGACATGATCTTGGCAGCCAACATTCCTAGAGGAAGAGCACTTTGAGGAGCAACAATGGTTTCATTTTCGGCCTGTCGAACAATAGATTTGGCAAAAAAGTTGAGAAGCCACAAATGGACAAGTTCACTATGCTGTTTGGCCTCGTTGAAGATCTGAACAAACTCTTCACTAATTTGTTTAGTGTGTGAAACTGAAGGAGTAAGTTGTCCAAATTTGGGATTGATCTGCCGTTTGCACTTGTTGCACAACTTTTTGATCTCGGCATTGCTAGCGACAGGTTCCTTGATATCCTTCTTGATCTCCTCAATCTTGGCCTTCCATTGCAGGAACTCCTTGTCCACAGCTCTCCAGTTTGTAAACTGGCCCATTTTGTTCTTTCGAGCCTGTTCTTCAGCCTCCAACCGTTCCTTCTCTTCCTTCTCGGCCTTTGCCTTTGCCAGGCGTTCATTCTCTGCCTTTTCCTTCTCCAGTCTCTCCTTCTCAGCCTTCTCTCGGGCAATTCTCTCCTTCTCCAATCTCTCTCTCTCTGCCTTTTCTCTTGCAAGTCTTTCCTTTTCGAGTCTCTCTCGCTCCAACCGTTCCTTCTCAAGTCGTTCTCTCTCCAGACGCTCTCTCTCCAGTCTCTGTCGCTCCTCCTCCTTTCTCTGAGCCTCCCATTGCTCCATCAGGTCGCCCACAATCACACTGTTGCGTTTCTCTCTTTTCTTGGCCATCTCATCAGACTGCTTCAAACGGTCGTCTCCCATGCGAGACATGAGCGCAGACTCGCGTCTGGCCACGTCATTGTGTCGCTTGAGCTCCTGGGCAGTCCACACGTCCTCCACATGCTGTAACTCCTTCTCCACCTGGGCCAAAGGAGCTCCCCAATCAATAGCTGCTGCTGCAGGGTCAATAGACACATTGTTGACACTGGAAGAACCGCGTCGATGGCCGCGTTTGAACTTGCCAACGGGACTCAAATGGCACTGGTCCAGAATCAACGAGACTCGATTCAACGTCCCCTCCCACTCAGCACAAGAAACATCATGACTAGATCGAGAAGAGGTGTCGGCAAGCGATTTCTGCTCACTCTCAACTCGCTGCTCCTGCTTCAAAGGAGACGATCGAGTAGGACGAGTCGGACTGTCGTTGGCACTGTACTCCACAGAGAATCGTGACTGAGAAGGAGTCTTTCTGGGCGGTTTCAATGGAGTGGACTCTTCCTCGAGAGAAATCTCATACTGACTGATTTCCTGTGATAGCTCTTCGTCATCCCATAACGGGTCGTATCTGTCTTCGTAATTGGGGATCCGGGTCAACACCGCTGGTCTCAATGGACTGAACGTCATCCTGTGGTTGGTTGTCTGATGTTATGATGGTGTCCTGCATCCATATACTTTTCCGTGTGTATGCAATCTCCATGCAGGTCATGCTGTATGGTGTTGTGAGGGGGTGTCATATTACACTGTAAAGATATTCCCATCTCGCTGAGAGTAGTAATATTCGACTCCTGACGGTCACGTGAGCTCTTAATTTCACTCATATTTTGATTTCACCACCTCTTGGCGTTTGGCTTACTAATCAACCTCTCTCGCACTCTACAGTCATGGCAAGCCAAAACACACCTCCCTATTTTAGAATGATGATTAGGCGGACCATAATATACGCCTAACTGTAGGGATCACGCGTATATTTGGTACCGATTCAAATAGCCTGGAAGTAATGATGCTGAAGACATGGACCGCCTCAATGGAGTCTGACGATCGTTACTTTCACCTCTAACCATCTTTCTGCCGTTTGAAGTGGTTCTCAGAGATACCAGGGACGGACCATAATGTACGCCTAAAAGGCACTGATACGCGTAGATTTGGTACCGCATTAAATATCAGTGAAACGGGCCTAATTGACGCCGACAGGTATCAGATGATGAACACCGCCACCACTATTTCGCCCTTCACTACTGTCCTGCTCTTTGGAGCTCTTTTATTCATCCCCATTTCAGCAGACCATAATGTACACGCCAAAATTCCCCTTCAGCGTATATATAGGTCTGGCTTCTATTGCTTTGAAAATTTGTAAATCGTAATATTGCAGTCTCATTAGTACAATCTCACTCTTTTCTAGTCTCCACCTCCCACCAACCCTCCAATATTTGCCTCCCATTCCCCTGGCTTACCTAAGGCAAAGTCAATAATTTTCACTCACCCAAACTGTGTACATAGTTTCACATCACGACACATCTCACAACCCTCAGCTTGAAAATGTCGTTGACCTTCAGTCGGTCTTTCCACGCGTCGGCCACCGTGTCTCGAGGCGCCAAGATCTCCATCAAGCCCCCGGTCCACCATCTCTACCGGTACAAAAAGAATGTTTTGAAGCCGGCCTTCACCAAGACTCTTTTGACCCATCCCGGATCGATCGAGTCCAACAAGTATGTGCCCAAGAACACCCGAGTTGACCGAGTCGTTGACCATTACAACAACACTGTGGCCTCCGATATGCTGCTGATGGGCTACGTTCACGAGCAGAGCGTGCGAAAGGGTAACAAGCATCGACCATGGGATTTCACCTCCCCTTACCATCTGGGCCGACCTGCTCAGCCTCCTCGAGGTCCTAACAAGACTCCTACCAAGGACGTGCATCCTCGAACCTGGAAGAACATCCCCGCCATCACCAAGATCACCATCAACTGCACAGATCCCGGCACTGTTCTGGATCATGAGAAGGTGATCAACCAAAAGCTGCTTCTCCAGCAGATTACCGGATGTGCCGCCAAGGAGGTCCGATCCCGATCCAATATCATGACCTGGAAGCTCAGAAAGGGCTACCCCATGGGCGCCAAGGTCGAGATCACCGGCGAGAAGATTGCCGACTTTATGACCTCGTTGACAGAGCTGGTTCTGCCCCGAGCCATCAGCTTCAACGGTATCCAGAACTCGTCAGGAGACCGAAACGGAAACATTGCCTTTGGACTCATCCCCGAAGACGTCAAGAACTTCCCCGAGGTCGAGGCCAACCAGGACGCCTACCTGCAGATGTACGGAATGCACATTACCATCCATACTTCTGCCCAGGCTGATTCCGAGGCCCGAGCTTTGCTGTCGGCCTTTAACTTTCCTTTTGTTGGAAAGGAGAAGCACCAGGGACGATCCTAAGGGAAGCGAGTGGCCGAAGGTCATGAGCGGACAGCAACTTATTGGTAACCTAACAGCCAAAGTTGTCGGGACAAGAACTACAAAAGAGTACAGAATTGTATATAGTGAGCCATGAGGCTAATAAGATGATGAAATGAATCGGAAGCGACTGATCGGAGGTCAGGAGTGGACAGAAACGTGTGTCGGACTGTGGTTACATGTCAAGTGATCTTCAATGTACCGGTAGGGAAGGAATGACAAGCTGGGTTGTTTGGTGACATATCGATGGTGTATTACGAAGGCAGCAACTCTGGAGTTCATGAACATGGCGTGTAACTGTCAGTACAAGTGTCTTGAGAATTTGCAACTCTGTACTGTGGTGGAGTTGCTATGTCATGTGTCCTTCGCCCTGATTAGAGAGACAACTTTGGAAGGGGGTGGAACTGCAACGAGAGTAGCATCAGTCGAAAGCTCTCGACGCGCTGATCGTGACTATCTACTTCACTACTCTCCAGTACTTCCACAACGCGTATTGAAACTGAATGTTGCATGTGTTATTACGTTCAAGCACAACACCACAACTGCTGTTATAGTCATACTATCAACGCCGAACATATACCATTCGAATCACCGCTATCACCCAATTCGAACGATAAAGCCCCCTTCTCTTTCTGACCTGTATTGGCTCTTTTAGATAGTTATATCCGTTTTCCCCACCCACCACAACAGACACAATCAACATAACCCTAAATACCCTGCAAAAGATAAATATATTACTGTATCATCTAAACACCCCTCTCTATCACCACAGACGACAACTCACTAACGTCCTCTCCACTCTCTGTCGCCTCCTTGACCTGTGTAGTCTTTTCAACTCCTCCAGACTTTTCATAATCAGTTTTATCGGAGCTCTCAGAATGTCCTTCAATGACGACACCCTCACCAGACTTCTCAGCCTGACCCTCTCCAACAAGAACAATACCGTTTCTCAAACAGTCCCTCTTCTCGTCTCGTTTGTAAAAGTACAAAATTATCATCGCCATAATTGCACAACAACAAGCACAAGCAGCACATGTTCCATAACCCTTTCTGAACCTGGGAGCTTCTGAAGTCGGATACACAAGCACCGATACCCATGCTGAAGAACTCTGGCCCAGCATGTTCATCACAACAAGCACTATAGCATAGTGTTGAGGGTCTCGTCTCATGATATCAGCCCACCAAGTGTACATAACCGGACTCATGGCCCAAGAGATGTACTGGAGACAAAAGGCGAACCATTTGGCGCCATCTGGAACTTCCCACACCGCGAGAATGACTGCTCCCATGAAATTGAACATCTGGGTGATCACAATAGCTCCCCATCTACATCTAGCCAAATCTCCAAACATGGAAGCTAGATAGACATAGGCGAATCCCAGTCCTGGTGCAATGGTACTCAGCTGGTTGACTTTCTGATCGGTGTATCTCTGGTTACCGTTAGAGTCTTGCAGACTCTTTAGCCATAAAATGAAAGTACCTGCGTTTCCACTGGTGTTGTTGTAGAAGAAGCAGGAGATGAGAATAGCTGTGGGAAGGTGCCATTTTGTCAGCAGCGGTTTCCACAGTGACCAGTCAGTCAAGTTCTTGACTTCCTGACCTTTCTTCTCGGTGACAAACGGCTTCTTTCGTTCTCGGCATCGAATGATCTCTTCATCAGACAAGAACAGAGAAACGCACTTATCAGGTGTTCCAGGCACAATGAAGTATCCCATTACTGCCAGGGGAAGTGTACAGATGGCGTCAACAATAAATACCCATCTCCAGCCCTCGAATCCTCCGATTCCGTCCAGATTGAGAGCTGCACTGGCTAACAAGCCAGAACTAAGAAGTCCTAGAAACTGACCCATGTAGAAGAATCCAGCTCTTCTAGCCACCTCTGAGGGCTTGTACCATGACCCCATGAGGTAGTAGATGGTCGGAATAAATCCTGCCTCGAAAGCTCCCACCAGAAACCGAAGAGCTTTGAGAGCTCCTACCGAATGTACTTGGCAGGTCAACAGAGTCATCAAACCCCACAATAGATCAATAGCTGGAATGACAATGTTTAGGGGGATTCGGGGAAGCAACCACATGAACGGAAGCTGGAAAATAACAGCTCCAGCCAGGTACATACTCTGAACATGGACCAGATCATTACCCTTGAAGTTCAAATCTTCCTTCATACCACTCACATAGGCATTGTTGACGTTGGTTTGATCCAGATACTTGACCCAGTAGACCATGAGTGAGTAAACTGTAAGTAGAATGTCCAGCTTGCAGATCAACTTCTTATCTGACTTTGTATCTCTTTCATCAAACCATTTGAACCATTTGTGAGTAGCTCTTTCGTACTTGTTCATTCGGTACTCATACTCGTCAAAGAACTTCCACCAAGGTCGATTTGATTCGTCACGGTACTCCAGAGGGAACTCCTCAAAGTCAACTGATCGTTCAGTATCATCTAGAGTGTCTTCCACCTCTTCCACATGTCGTTCTGTCGGAAGGTATCTTTTGATACTGCTGAGTTTCATCTGTTTGGTCTTGATGAAGTTGTGTATCAAGTGAATTGCGGTTCTTGATGCAGGAAACAACTAATATATAGCCCAGATCCATGTGTCAAGATCAACAAGCATCTGTCATTGGATTCAGACTCCTTTGTTATCTTATCATGTCTTACTGGGCTAGCGTTAATATTCATATTGGGTTTAATAGATCTTTCAGGTGGTGTGTTTAGCCGCTTGAAAAGTGGCATAAAACGGCCAGAAACTCAGCAGCAGTTATATCACGTGACTCTGACAGCGGTTGACATCTTTTCAGCCGTCCAAACCCCCACATTCCGTCTCAATCAACGCACAAACACGTGGGGCTACACGCTAATCCGTTTAAGCAGCACCTTAATTCAGTGATAAGAGATGTGCTAAGAAGGTGATACCATCGCATGGAAACCAAGTAAATTGTGGTTTTTCAGAGATATACAGAGATATACCAGGTTGTTGTCAGAGTGACTATTAAGAGCTGTCCTTCAATTTCCCTGAATATCTACGCCTTGTATCGCCCAATACATCAATCGCATAACCCCCACACAATTAAGATTCTCCCCTCGCTTATCTTGATAAGAGATAAGACGGTTAGTGAGTCACCCAGCTGTAAGAATTACAAAGAGCCGCCAGAGAGGTGGATCGCTGATCTTGACCAGAAATGATCGTCGGGTTTGAAACGGTTCTAGACGGTTTATCTGTGATTAGGAGCTTTGGTAGCGCATATCGAGTCGGTTAGCGTGATAGGGGGGAGAGTATAGGTAGTAAAAGATGAAAAAGTGGGTCTTTGAAACTACAAGTAGTCGAAAAACAGCTCTACTAGTCATTGCTGACCGGAGCTATCCTATACAACCACCCGCTAACCCATGTCAGCCCTCTAACACCTGTTTCGCTCTCCTCTTTTTTCCCTCCCCAGTACAAGGTTCCACCTCCCAAATGTGTCGAAATACAGTTGGAAAATATGACTGCAGACCTGTGTATGAAGGAAGAGCTCAAAGAAGCATGCATAGCAGTAGAGACGCAAAAAGAGCAGTAGGAGAGGCAGGGCAAAAAATTCATGACGACCTCGGAGAGGGTCGAACTCTCGATCTTACGATGGCGGCCATTCAGGTGACTAACAGTCGTACGCCTTAACCAACTTGGCCACGAAGTCTTGAACGTGACTGTAAACCTTGATTGGAGCGTTTTGACGGGCCAAAGAAGTCACGTGAGCCCTAACCCTGAAGAAGTAGAGTGGGTTTAAATGGGTGATCCCGGGGAGGTATTGAAGTGGTTATTTTTGGAGGGTAATGGATGACACTATTAGAGCATCCTGAGACTTCAACTGAGTCTTCAAGTCTTATACATCCCGAGTTATGGGGTGTTGTCGTTTTCTCATATACGAGGCATTGAGTTGTGCAGTTTAAAGCTGTGTTTGAAGGACAAGTCAAAACTAAGGGGGGACCCTAGAATTGTTGAAAGCTTCGAAATGCTCGCCTGGTTGGAATACACAACACGACAACAAAACAAGACATCATCTACATCCACCACACTCTCTACACCTCCCCCAAGATCGGCTAGATCAAAAGCGTGCATGTCAGACGCACACAAAGTACATTTTCCAAAATCTGGGCTCTTCTGAATGCAGCTGCGATATCTACAACTACCGACCCATTCGCCACACACTCCGCCATGTCTCTCAAACGACTGGTGCCGTATGTTGGGCATGTCAACACTCGGGCCCGACAGACGTTTTGTGACGTTCCCAAATTGGAGGAGATGCTGAAGAAGTCTGGGCTGCAGGACTATTACAGCAAGAGCGACAATCTTACCATTGTGGACGCCTATGCTGGCTATGGCTGGTTCTCTACAGCTCTGTACAACTCATTACGGCCCAAAAAGATCTGGATGATGGACCAGAACATGTACGCCTGCGAGCCTCTCAACAATCTCCAGGCCCAGGATCCCGAGGTGCTCAAGTTTCTGGAAAACGATCCGTTCCAGTGGCGGTCCTACTATCCCATCTACGAGTCCATTTCCAAAAAGTACAACAAGCCCGACCGGACAGAAGTGAGTCGCGACTTTCTGTTTGTCTCAAACCTGGCATACATTCGAGGCCCGCCTCTTTTGTACCAGTACCTGTTGTGTATTCTGCATCAAAACTGGTTGCAACGGTACGGACGGGTCCGGATGCTGTTTTGGATGTCGGCTGAGGCTGCTGAAAAGTTGACGATTGGAACTCGGAAAAAGGTCCCCGCACGAAGCAAATCTGTCGAGTCTGTGGATGAAAAGATTGAGAAGGTGCGGAGCCAGATCAGGGAATCGGAGGAGGTATTGGCGTTGCCTAAGATTCAAAATAGGAGGCGCGTTACACACACTGCGAAGATTGTCAAGTACGAGGAACGTCTGCAAAAGTTGGAAGTCGCGAGGGAAAAGGCTAGCATTGCCCGGGCGACACACAGGAAGTACAAAAGTACAATCATCCGAGAAATGACATGTGATTACCGATACCTGATTGGAGGCGATATCCCTAATCCCAAACGAACCAAAGCTACAGCTGCTGCAAAAGACGCCGAAACCACACCTCAGACGATAAGTAACCCTCACAACAAAGACGCCGTTGTCTATTACGACGAAGGCTACAAGGATCTGTTTGCTCCTAAAAAAGTCTCATCTCTCGGAGGTATCGTACTTTTGGAGCTGACCCCCAGGAATTTCAAGCTGGAGAGAATCGAGGAGTTCTTCTTTGTGACCACACGACTGTTTGTGGCCTCTAGTGAGCCCATTGTCAAGACTCTCGAGACTCTGGGACCCGGAGCCACCGAGTGGATGACTCCCCATCTCGATCCGGCTGTGTTGAACAAAAAAATCACAGAGATTTCCATCACGGATCTGGAACAGCTTGTCGAGGTCTTCTGGCGGTGGCCCTTCAAGCCCCAGGTGCTGATGGACACTTACGAGGAGCGAAGAGTCAGTAACCCCGACGTGAGTACCTTTGACACTACGATTTTCGACTATGATGATGAAGAAGAGATAGAAGGAGGAGCAAAGGGAGATGAAGACGACTTTATGTAGCCACAAGAGCTGCAACCTGTACATAGCAAATACGGATATTACCAAGGGTGACTTTTAACAGGCTCATTGAGACATGCCATCAAGTAAGACACCAGAGCTCGCTAGTTGAAGAGAGAGTCTACTAGGGGTACCTTATTCGCCCTGTAGACGGGCTATAGAGACGAGACCACTACTAAACGATAGAGCGGAATCGGGAGACAACAGCCATATCATCCATTTTGCATTTAGTTGTCTCTCGAGCCACCTACACTGAAAACTGTTCTGACTGCCGTGCCTTTGTAGTACATGTAGTTGGGATACATACTGATTGACTCTTCTCACGAGGGACCTTAGTACGGCAGTAAACCCCGAAATACATCTAAGAGAGCCCTATATCCACAAACAATGGATCTGAATCTCAATATCGGTCACTTCAGCTTCAGTTTTCCACTTTTGCCCGCATTTGATTCACGCAAGATATGACATTCATGTGCATGCTGTTTTGTGATCATATATTGACAAGGTGCAACTTTCACACTCTTCAGAAAGCCTCGCAAAAGAAACAACTGCTCATTAACAACACCGACGGGAATAACCCGATCCATCTGTGTCATCGCTGTCACTATCACCATGGGGCTTCATCCCAATCGCCCAAATTCACTTCCTACGGGTACTAGTGCTTGTACTTGAAAGCTCAAGCTGTATCGTTGATCGACCACCCATGATAAATATACTTGTACAACTACAGACTCCAACACAGATTTGCTAACACTCTGAATACTTTACTTGTACCAGTCGACAGCTCTCATTCTGCTGATTCTAGCTGTACGTTCCAGTCTCGAAACCTGAACCAGAACATCGACTCCCAAGAACCACCGTACAAATCTCCACAACCACCATCACACTACAAATCCCAGTTTGTCAATTACCAAAATGCTCATTACTATCATACATATATCCAAATTATTCCTCCCTCTTCTCTCTTCCCAGTTTCCTCCTCTTAATCCAATCTAAACACCCGTCGCAGCTTGCCAAACTTCTTCTGCTTGCCTCCAGAGCCGGCAGTGCCAATGCTCTCAATCATCTGAGGCTCAGGCGCCGCGGAGGGCTGCTGAGTGAACTGCGCGTAGCCTCCCTGGGCCTCGGCCTGCTGCTTCTTGAGTGTCTTGGTAGAAGAAAACAGCTTCTTGCCGAGACCAGGCTCCGACGAAGTCACAGGAGCAGGAGCAGGTCGCATCTCCTCCTTGGAAGAAGAGAAGAACCGCATACCTCGCTTCTTTCGAGGCGAGGTGTTGGCGCCAGAAAAGACGCCGGGACCATCGTCGTCGGAGTCGGTGTCGGCAAACCGAGATCCAGAGTGAACAGGACCAGCAGAAATGCCAGAGGGCATGGCAGGCACGGGAGGCACGTCCTGTCGAAGCGACGTCCGAGGCTCTCGCATGGAGCCCATTCGGAACGCGCTCATGGAGTTGGAACGCGAGCCTCGGTCAAACGAAGATGCAGAATTTGACCGCACCAGAGCAGGCTGGGTGGGAACAGATCCACGACGAGCCTGGGGCTGCATGGACGCTCGGGCCTGCTGAGGCTGATGCTGCTGCTGACCACCCCGCATGTTGTTCTGCTGCTCTCGAACGGCAGCAAAGCCGTACTGAGGCTCCTGGGGAGCGTGTCGAGCAGGAGACTGCTCTCGGTACTCGTCCTTGGGCTTTCGGAACTGGGGGGCCCGCATGGAGTATGGCTCCTGGGGCATGTCCCGCCCGTAGCCAGCGTCGTCTCGAAGAGTGAGTCGGTATCCCTCCTCAGAAACACCGCCGTTGGTGGAGTTGATACCTCCACGGCCGCCAGCTCGTCGCTCTCGTCGCCACGAGGAATCGGACTCGATGGAAGCATTGTCGTCCATGGGACCCTCGGGGTGAGGCACGTGCTCCACAACCTCTTCCTCCTCGGCAAAACCAACCTTCTTGGCAGGAGAGGGCTGTCGAGGCATGTTGGGAGATCCAGGGTCGAGAGTGGGGTACTCGACAGGCACTGGAGCTGCGGAAGACGCACCAGCATGCATGGCACCTGCGTCAGGAGCAGGAGGATGCACAACAGCCTTGGGAGAAGACGAGGCAAGGGCGGGGATGTTGCCAGTGCCAGGACCATCAGAGGCATTGAGACGAGGAGACGTCTTGAGGTTGCCAAAGGCCTTGACAGGCACATCTTCCTCCTCGTCCTCATCCTCCTCAGTCTTGTTGTTCATGTGAGACACAAACTGAGAAGCAGTGGTCTCGTACTGAGGCTCGTCTCCGTAGTTGCTGTCAGCGTACACAGAGTCTCGGGGCTTCTCCACATCAACAGAGTAGTCGGGAATGTTGACTCCGGGAACTCCAGGACCGGTGGGAGTGTAGTTGGAGCCAATGGAGCCGGAAGAAGGCGAGAACTTGTGGTTGGAGGGCGAAACAGCGTCAATGTCGGACGAGGAGGGCACAGGCATGCCTCCAAGAGCGTACTGTCGGTAGTTTCGTCGCACCGAGGGCGAAGAGGGCGATCCACCGGAGAACTGCGCCGACGAGGTCATCTTGGGAGTGGGCAGATCGTCCACGTCGGAAGAAGACACGTTGTTGGCAGCGTCGGTGTTGACGTGAAGCTGAGCGGGGGGCTGCAGCACGTGCTTCTCCTTCTGCTCCACAACATCCTCCTCCTCGTCTCCATAGACGGAATCACCCTCGTTGTCGATTGTGTCCAGCGTAGACTCGCTGGGGTTGAACTGCATCTGCTTGCCAAACTGGTCGGCGGCAGCCACAGCGCCAGAAACGGCGTTGGCGACAGAGCCAAAGACACCGGCTCCGAATCGGCCAGGAGAGTCGGGAACTGGAGCCGACTTGGCCACGGGCTCCTCAACGTCTCCCATGACCTCGTTGTAGGCGGCAGCCTCGTCTTGGGCCTCCTGAACATCGCCAATGGTGGTGACGATGGGGGGCTCAATCACGTGACCAGTCTCGTTGTCGGTCTTGGCCTCGGCCTCCACGTGACCAACAGCGTCCTTGTTGACCAGAGACACTGGCACGGGCGACTTGAGGTTGGAGCTCAAGTGGCCGCCCTTGCTGCCCAGATGCTCGTGTGCGTCCTGGAACATGGACAGGTCCTCCTCGGACTCGGAGTGGCTCAGCATGGGGCTCAGCACGTGACTGGGAGGAGCAGGAGCAGCCTGTCGGGGCTGCACGGGGTGGGCATGGGCCTTTTTGGTCTTGGGCACATGATGCTGCTGCTGCTGCTGCACGTACTGCTGAGAGTCTCGCTTAGGCTGGTACTGCTGGGAGTCTCGCTTGGCCTGTCGCTGCTGCTGCGTAGTAGGGGTGTGCATCTTGGCATGCTTGAGAGCCTGCTGGTGGGCCTGCTCCTGGGCCAGCTGCGACTGTCGCTCGGGAGTCTTGACCACCTTGGGCAGACCGTTGCTGGCCAGCTGGTTGTTGCTCACAGGCACGACAGTTCCGGGAGAGAACTGCTTGGGCCGGGGCTGCAGAGGCTGCTTGGGGGCGGCCTGTTGTTGGGGCAACGACAGCAGTGCCTTTTGTCGCTGCGACTCCTGGGCAATGAAGTTGCTCTCGCTCTCGGAGGAGAAGGAGACTCGCTGTTTTCGGGATCGGCTGGGCGAGTCGATGGACGAATGGGGCGACAGCGAGTTGGAGTCCTGAGTGAACGAGTTGCGGGGCGACTCGGACACCTTGAGAGCAGGCTTCATGGGCGACAGGGTTCGGGGAGGAGGCATGTGTCGCTTGCCAGAGCCCACCGAGCCGTTGGGCGACGTCAGAGACGACTCCGGGTACTCGGACACGGTGTTGAGGTCCGACTCGTAGGACAGCACCGACGAGGCGTAATGCACGGGCGATCCGGGCGGTTCGGGCTCGTGCACCACGGGGATCTGCTGTTGTCGTAGCCGCTGTTCCTTCTGGGCCTTGGCTCGGTTGGTTTTGTTGAGCTGCTGCTGTCGGGCCTCTCGCTCCTGGCGTTGTTGGGTGAGCAGGTCACGTGTCTGGTACGCCGGTTTGGTTCCTCCCTGGCTGAGTCTGCTTCGGGCTGCTCCTCCAGCAGCGGGTTTGCCACCGGCGGGCACCTCCTGGGTCTTTGTGGTGATGACGTGGAACGAGCCCATTCGCTTGATGGTGGTGGTGGTTGACGTGAGCGAGTGCGTTCGCTCTGTGTTTGTGGTTGTCGACGTCATTGAGCCCCGTCTAAGTGAGCCGGACGAGGGGGCGCCACGTAGCGAGTGTCGCAGAGACGATGTTCTTCCGGGAGACGCCACAGACGAGATTGAGTTGTTGGGCGAGTGTCCTGGCGACATGCCCATGCCCTGGCCAGCTCCTCCTCCTCCAATGCCTCCATCTTCGAATCCCTCGAACGGTGTGGTCAGCGAGTATGTCCGGGTTCCTCGCTTGCCCTTTCTGACGTTGGGCAGGTCTCCTACCGAGCCGCTCTCCTCCTCAATGAGGTCCGGGGCTCTTCCGGAGGCGTTGGTGCCTGAGACAGAGGCGAATCCTCCGCCGTTCTGGCCGCCTCGAAGCGACGACTTTCGTCCGCCCATGAGCGAGTTGGTTCGTCCGCCCAGAAGCGAGTTGGTACGGCCCTCTCGACCTCCACGCATACTGCCATTACGGCCCTGTTGGAGATTGGGCTGACTGGTGGAAGAGGTGAGCGAGTGGCGTCGAATGGCGGCAGCTGCGGCAGCAGACGAGAGTCCGCTGTTGGCCCGTTCGTTGGGGTTGCTGCCGACCGACGACGCCGCGGCTCGAGCCATGGAGTTGACGTCCGGTTGACTAGGATGCGCCTGGCCCACTCCCGTGTACGAGTACGACGAGAAGGAAAAAGTTCGTTGTCCCCAGCCCATGTTTGTGTATTAGGTGGTGTTGTGGGGGGGAGTGGTTGTGTGTGGTTGTGGTTGTGGAGCTTTTGTGTGTGTGGTGTAGCTAGCTAGTCGATGTACGAGGTGTGTCTGTGCAACTCAGTGTAATGAAGCAAGTCGTGAGGTCGGTTTGTGTGTGTGTCCAGCGTGGAGAATTGGGGCCGTTCAAACTGTGTCACTGAAGAGAGAACCGGTAGATGTGAAGTCACAGAGTGAATGATATGTGTCGTGTCTCTGTCTGGGAACAAACGCAACGCAGCGGCGTGAAATTCAACTGACAATAAAATTGACTTTTATTGTTTGGGGGCTGGTTTAGCTTTGCGGTTGTTTGCTCAGCAATGATCAGCGTAAACAGTTGGGTGGTGGTACAACAGCTACGGTGCGGAGTGCAAGAGGTGGTAATAGTTTCTGGCCGAGGTGTGGACCCTGAACTAATGGTCTATTTGTGTCCATGTGTCTGTGTGTCACCACAGCCTGCTGTTCCCAAATGCACGCCTTAGTCCAGCTGCGTCGGGCTTGCACCTGCCGCCTCGTCCCTCGACTTCTGGGACCTACTCTATGTACAGTGCAGAGGAGTGCAGGACCTGGTGGTGGAATGTGCAAGTGACAAGAACGAGTACAAGAACGAGTAGCAATGATAGCGGTGGAGATCTTGTGCCAAACATGAAGACCATGTTCAAGCCGTCTCTCCAACTACATCACCACCCGCGCTTCATTACCGTCCACTACCGCCGACTCCAATATCATAGCCCGTATTTATATCTCGTTTATAGCTTGTCAGTTGGGTTCACTGGTGCCAACTGTAGTCAATGAGATGGCCAGGTGTAATTGTAAGTAGAACGTGATGGTAGGGCGGTGATAGTGATATAACGGTGGCCGGCAATTGCTGTTGCAAAAGTCCACATTCGCCATTCAGCCACCTCTTCTATCTCCTCCACTTCATTGCTACTTTTTCCCTCTTCCCTCTCTTCCCTCTCTTCCCTCTCGTCACTCTTCCTTCCTTCCTTCCTTCCTGTCCTGCTCCTTCCCCTGCCGCTCACTCTGCCTAACTCTCCTTTGTCCAGCGCACGGCTGTCGTCCCACCACGGCTGACAGTGAGACTGCTTACTGAGGACCATTCCAGCCTCCAGCCTGGCACGCATTATACTAACGAACACAGCACCGTAAAGAACAACTCCACACCAGAACAACCACGGGCAGACCGCCCCTATATATACACATTCCAGACCACCCCAGACCACCCCCACACCCCACCACAACGGTGACTCCAACACCTAAGTTAATTCGCTCATCCAAACACACGCCCCAGCCGCATATGGAACATGCCACACATGCCGGAAATCGGCAGGGCCAGAGGCGACGTGTTTCGCGAGCCGAGGCGAGCAAGAATGGACAGAATTCTAAGCGCGCGTGCAAGAGTGTAGTCGACTGATGACGCGGTTTGAATTACTAAGCAATCACGTGACGACCCGTGGAAATACTCTTCTCCATCGGACTCCGTCTACACCACGTATTGTACACTCAACACTCTCCCACTCCCAGTCTGTTATCTCCATTTGGGAAAGAGTAAGCAGATGGAGAACAGGGCTCAAAAGGGGTCTTGTCACGTGAATTGGGAAGGTCCAAGCACAGAGAGCTGTTTGTTGGGGGCTCCTAAAGCTACCGCCAAAAACTGGACTCGATTTGACCCCCCCAACACCGACTTCTGACGGTTCAGCTTTTTCCCTCTCATCCGAATACGCTCCACCCAGTATCAAATAATCTCCGAATGTCTCAGGTGCACGTAAAGTCATGACTAAGAGAACTGGGGTTCAGGGTAGGTATACGAGTGTACAGGTGTAATACGGATGTTGATTCTAGCAGTGCTGAAGAATCAACAGTTGCTTTTGACAACTGCCTCCTCTGAAAAACCTCCATCTCAGATCACCAAAACTGCTTTCCCAAACACCCTCGTATAACTCGGCAAACAAGCCTTGGGGCCCACAGAGCGCACTAAAAGCTGTTCTAAAAAAAGCAGCCCTTTTCGGAAGCTTGTGGGGAAGGAGACGTGAGAGATAGGGGCAGGGCATATCGTAGTATGAGTAGGCGAAAGTGTCCCTCTGGAGGTCATGTGACCAAATCGTCATGTGACCAAACCGTCATGTGACTCACTGGTCGTCTCTGGGCTAGTTATTAGTTTGTTTACCTATAGCTATGGCCTACGAAAAATTCCAACTATACAAATATCGCTACCCTGGTACATACTGATATGTACATACAAACAATGTGTTTGCGCTGTTTATCTGATGGTATGTACGATTCAAGCTGAAATTATCTACTGAACGACAAGGTGTAGGAATACATACCTGGACTGTATCAAAATATCGTGTGTATACACGCACTTATCACAACCTCATATTATGCCCCTGAATGTCGGTTAGTCTGTATTATAAAGAAGAGGACATGCCCAAAATGGACTTGGATCACGTGACCATCAAATATCGGCCCAGAAACACGATAATCAGTACCTACTTATCATTGGCAGCTACCTTGCACTTCGATATTGAGACATGTGTTCCACTTGAAATGTCTCGTATAAAGTCAATGTCTCAAATATGGGGTCATGTTTGAGCTGTGTCTGAGGGGGTCTCAGCAGTGAGCTGCGCTGGGTGAGGGAATTGTAACTGATACAACACGTCGGCACCAGCACTGCGAGCTACTCTCACTACTCCATCCTTCCCCCAACATCAACAATGGGCTTGGCACAGGTGATAGAGCATTGGACGCATGGATAATGCAATGTCGGAGAAGACGTCTCGATGCGGACTTGGAAGCTGACTCAAGCTCCGTTTCTGAGGCACCAAAAAGAAACCCAGCAGCCAAGGCGGGACTGTTCCAGTTCGCCTTTTAGTGTCCTTTTAGCTCCGTGTCTAAATGCTTGGCTTCCGGGCTGTGGGCCGATTGAGGTATATGCTTATATATTGATAGGTTGACAGGTGAAGAGAGGACATGTCAATAGAGAGGTTGGTGTGAGTGTAGATGGCGATCAGGAGCCCGTTCTATCTGTAGAACCAACCAAAACAGTCTCTGTCATCTCCTTCAATCCCTTATCGACAATCTATTGAGCTCTTTACGCTGCTACGCGCTTAGCATGGCTGCTAAAGGCAAGTGAATACGCACGCACACCTAGCTACAGTAGTCTGGTTCAAATCAATGGCTGAATGATTTGACCATTGAGACACCAACTACACTCCAATGTACGCTCAACTGATGAATTACACGGGGGAAAACGAGACGGCCGAATTCCCTCCTTGCTCTTGGTCCTATGTGGATTCCGAAGGCCAACCCCGACACATTGTCTACGTCTATGGAACGAGTTTCAAAGACGGAAACCAGCTTCCGGCAGCAGGGTGTGGGGTCAGTTTTGGCAAGATCGCGGAAAACAATCTCTTTTACGGTCTGGAAGACGATTTGAACCCCCAGCAGGCTCTCAGAGAGGTGCAAGATGCTCTACAGGCCGAAGCAGCAGGGATGTACCTTGCCTTTTCGGAAATTCTGCTCAGAAGAACAGACGGCAACAAGTACGAGATCCGCACCAATTCACACAAGGCTCTGGAGCTGCGGGAAACGTGGAAGAAGCTGTCATGGGAAAACTACGTCATGGACAGTTACAATGGGAACAAGGCGATCGACTTTACAGTCAAGGCTTTGCAGGTGGAGGACCAGCTTCCAAAAGGAGCAGTCACGCTCAAAGTCATGGATCCAAAGGTGGATGAAGATGGAGTCGATACTGCTTTCAATCTGGCCTGGGATGGAATCAACGATTGTCTCAATAGGAGAAGGAAGAGACAGACGAATAAGGAGTGGAGAGACAAGTTCATGGAGGAGACTGTGGAGGAGAAAACTAGTGTGTGGGAGGATCTCACGTAGTTTGACGATTATGTAGTATTTATTGATCAGTTGATGTGACCACCACCGCCGTACAATTGGTGTTTGAGTATGCAATAAGTTATGTAATAGTTCCACCATGCAATCTCTCTAATAAAGAGCATCATCATCATCGTCGTCATCCTCCTCTTCGGACTCAGAGGCTGCGGTTTCGACATTGCCTCCAATGAGTAGTTTGTGTCCTGTCACGGGTTCCTCGGTTTCCTCGAGTTGAGCTGCAGGCTCGGGTTCCACAAGAAGCTCATCCTGAACTGTAGGCTCGGCTTCAACCACTTCCTCAATAGTTGTGACTTCAGGTACCGTCTGCTGATCAGCAGCAGGTTCACCAACTGCGGGTACAGCTTCGTCAACATCCATAGCTTCATCCTCCACACTTTCCACCCTATCAATCTGAATACTGGTGGCATTCTCCTCCTCAACCTCTTCCATCATGGGGTGTGATGGGGGTTTGACAGATCCTTCCTTCTTCTCTTCTTCTTCCTCCTTTTCTTCCACAGCTCCAGCCACAGCCTTAGTTCCCTCCTTCTCTCTCTTTTGCTTCAACTGAACCTGCCGAGGCACAAACCGAGCGGCCTCAGCAGCCAGGTTTCGAACCTGAGGTCCTGACTCGTACACATCCTTGGCCTCAGGAACGACACGCTTAGGTGGTGCGCGGTCGCGTGATTCAGTTTTGTCACGTGACTCACTGGCCTCTCTTGGTTCACCTCCGTCACGTGCCTCCTTCTCCTTCTCCTTCTTCCACTGAGGAACATCGGTAGGAAAGGGAATATCAACCACCTCTTCATCAGACGAAAACTCAACATCATCCCGATCCTCCTTGTCAATCTGTTTACGTAGAACAGCTTTGCTCAGATAGGGAAACCCCCTTGGTGAAACACCTCTATGATTGAAAACGGGATCCCAAAAGATACTCTCCCTCTGTTGACCTTGAGGAGCAGAGTTGTAGTCTGTAACCTCACCCACTCCATGCTTGAACCGTTTGAACCGCGTTTCCCGCTTCTTCTGCTGGTCCAACATCTCCTTCCAATCCTCCTCAGAGATCCCCTTTGATCTCTTGAGATCAGCCAAGTCCTGTTCCAGTCGAGATATCTGTTTCTGCTCATGGTGAGGAATGTACACTTTCTTGAACCCGCTGTTCTGGTACTTTTGCTGTAGTTGGGTCAGTCGCCAGTGGACTCGTAACGGATCCAGTCCTTCAAGTCGTGACTCCTTCTGTTGCCGTTTCTGTCGATTCTGTTTCTTGAGCTCCGCCGCCCGTTGCTCTTTTCTGTATGCATCCATGGTGGGTTGTGTGAAGTGTGAGGGTGGTTAGTTGGCGGTTTGGTGATTAGTAAGCTGATTAGTAATGATGGGTGACGAATACGGGTCGGTTTCGGCGTTGGATCACGTGATATGAAAGTGTTGTGGTGTGTTTGGAGAAGTGTCGAAACATTTCAATCATCATGCATCTGTAGGTACAGTAGGAGCTTATTGTGAGAGTGCAGAAGAGGTGATACAAGATGTGATGAATGATGAGTCAGAGGAAAATAGAGTCTTGCGAGAGTGTCTTAGTAGACCTCGGGGTACAACAAGAAACCTCTATACTCCCTTTTGAGCTCGATCAGCGGCTTTTCGCTGCCTTACTGACCAATAGGGGTGCTATAACTTTGTGGGCAGTACGAATGGACCGAGGAGAAAATGGTGATTCTTTTGGTAGTATGCTTGTTATCTAGAGCAGCATTGTTGACTCTCAAAACATCACTTTGTTTTCCTTTCGACTGCTATGCTTTCCACACCTATCACAGGGTAAGGTTCTCCTGTTGGCATTCAAACACAAGCTGTGATGAACCAATCGACAAGAGACAGACACTTCACACAACTAAGGCCTCCAATAGTTCACATTTCAATTTTCAGCTTCTGACCTCCTCTGTTACCCGATCTATAACCCCCTTCGCTGTCACCCCATCCACCAAATAAAGTTCCGCATACATCACCACTTGATGGTGTAGGTATTCTCACTTCTCGAGTTAACCATCTCCACCACCGTCACAATGAACCAGCCAATAGAACCAGATCACATCAATGTTCCCACGGAGGCTCTGGAGTCTCTTCGACTGCGGCTCACTCAAGTCAGCCACTCACTCAACACTCTTCAAGGACAACTACACCAACCCACCCTACCACCATGGTCTTCTCTACACAACCAGTTCAACGTGCTACTGACCCAGCTGGTGTCGTTATCATCGACAATCACCCATCAGAACGATATTCTTCAACAGACGGTGACATTTCCTCTGCCAGCTTTCCCTACAGCCACAGAAGCAGGACTTATGGCGACTCTCCTGCGAAAGAAGATCTTGCCCGAGGTCGAGGAGTGGTGTGAGGAGGTGAAACAGAAGGCGCTGGGTGTCAAGATCCGAACCGTCGATCAGTACGGAGAATGGGCCGCCGAAGTTGTCGATGACGCCAAACAGGAGTACGAATGGTACGGTCTGATGACCCGAGAGGAAGTGGACAACGGAATCAAGCCGCCAGTTTACGTGGCACCAGAGGAGGAGGCCGGAGAAGGTGCAAAGCTGACCATTGAGCAGATTCTGCAGTTTACTTGTGCGGGTAAGATGCCCGCTGTTGCATAGTCGTCGTGGAGCAAGAGTGAGGGCATGTGACTTGATCTACGACAATTCTCCGTGGGGGCTCTGTCATTGCGCGAAGCAGTAGTCTGGTGCACCTTACTGGCCGAGGCGGCCCGTCAACTGCGTCCCACCGTTATTGCGCGACTGGGAGTTGTTCAATGTGACAGTTCATTCTATCGACTGAGTCGCCTATTGTCAAAGACCAGATGGGACCAGGCCGACACAAAACGACAACAAAAGACCCAGCGCTGAGCATGCCAAACCGTCATACGCATATGTCGAGCACATCAATCTTGCATTAATTGGTCTGCGAAGGGTACAGTTAGCACTAATCTCTCGACAAACTGCAGATTCTACAGGTTCCTTGTGAGGGTAGACATCTAATACATTGTACACTATAGTATATATCACGAGGCGAGCATCTTCTCTGTTTGCATGTGACTCAAGGGGTGGGTATCATCCGTCATCTCTACCTGTACTGCTCTCTGTGTAGTTTCATGTTTTCAGTTCCCCCATCTCACTTCAACACCTTGTCGCATCTATTATCAAATATGCCGACTCCCACCTAGAACACTGCACGCACCCGTCTTAAACAAACCAGATACGCCACAAAGAATGGTGACACAGAGCAGCAGTCATCCACGTGTACAGACAGCCATTCTGCGACACTGTGCTTCCCCGTGATACCTTTGCCATCGCCACCTACGTCTCCTGGACCTCTTTCTCCACCACGTTCAGTACACCACGATATCACTACAGCTCATTGTCAACACAGATGGATGATCTCATCACACGCAAACGCCACGTCATCACCTACACCTACTCCAGTTCAATCAAAACATTCATTACTACTGATACAACACTTGATACCCTCATCTTGTCTCACCGCTGACCACAACGTCAAACATCTGACCACTTCGTCACCGATGAAATCATCGACTGGTGGAAGGATATCCAAGGTTGTTGAGAACACGTGACGTGCCATTTGAGCCAGCAGCCTGACGTTGTCCGCTCGTAACCTTCGGCCACTCGCTTCCATTACCAATGACTCGAATCTGGCCCAAAGAATCCCGGGTCTTCCGGAATCTCCTTGTTCGGCGGAATTCCCATTCCATCCACTCCGTCTCCAATCACATTATTACCCCACCAATCCAGATCTTTGGGATTGTACTGCACCGAGAAAAAGATGATGATACCCGATAAGGCGATTCCAGTGACAATGGCGGCTTCCATGACGTAGGCGTACTTTCGCCACCACGCCAGGTACCGACCCTTAATGTAGCCGTTGAACAGAATGGCCAGATACAGCCCTCCGACCTTGTAGGTGAGGTTGTAAGGAGCCCAGCCGTCAATGAGACCAACCACAAAGATGAGAGGGTTGAAGTACAGACACTTTCGTCGCCAGTAGTCAATCTTCTCGGCGTGTTTGGGCATCTTCTTGGCCATGAACTTGGGAATGGTGACCTGGACAATGTAGAAGAAGAGTCCGGCACAAGCTCCAAACAGGAACATCCACTTCATCACGGGGTACTTGTCGAACATCTTCTTGGGACCGATGACTCCCCAGGCGACGGAGGCGGTGAAAAAGGTGGTTTCCGAGGGACAGGTGAACTTGAGCTTGTTGTCTGGTTCACAGAGGTTCTCCAGACCCAGCTGGAACTGAATCACACCTAGACAAACCACTCCATTGACCAAAGTGGCCCAGATCTGCAGCCAGAAGATGGATCGAGGGGGAAGATGGGCGTAATGGGTCAGTTTCTGGTCAGACGTGTAGTTCTCGGCCTGCTGGGCAATCTGCACTGACAACGCCTTGATGAGATTGAGAGCCATGAATCGACCAGGAAGAGCGTATCCGATGATGAGCTCGGAGAGCACGTTCAACGAAAGAGACGTTGCTGTGTACGACACAAAGACGGTGAAGGGAACGATAAACACAGCCACCAGACCCATGACGAAGACGATACTCCACACTGGAGTGTCCACAGGCCACACTTCGACAAGAACAATGGCCAACACAAACATGATGAGCAGTGTAAGGTAGAACCACCAATCGGGAACCTCCTTGTGCTTCCTCATGTATCGAGAGTAAGGATCCACTCTTCCATGGTAGTTACTTCGGTGGATGTATCGGATAGCCTTGGCTGTGTCGACAATGGCATCTCTCATTGCTCTCCAGTCCATGAGAGTGGTATACACAAAGGAAAAGGTATACACTGCGAAGAAAGACGAGTAGAGCACGAGGTTACCTGCCGAGTAGTAAGGAGTTGAGTAAGCGAGGTACTTCTCCCTGTCGAATCGGTAGTTGGTCAGAATTCGGGTCACATTGAAACTCTTGCCCTTGTTGTCAAACAGTCGATTGGAGTTGATGGGAATGTATCCTGTCCACGAGTTGTTGGAGTAGTACAGGGCCAGAATGACAAGACCTCCAAAGAACGAACCGACAAAGCCCGTGATTGAGGTGTACAGAGGCAGCGTGATTGGCTGCAGAAGTGCAGTGGCCTGGTTCCAATCAAAGGTTGGAATGGGGTTGAATCCGAGTCCTCCGATTGATCCTGTGACAATAGCGAGGTCTGCATTGTTTGGGGCGATCCAGGTCATCCAGTTGAAGGTCTGCAAGAAGTTCATGAGGTAGTTGGGGACCCAGAAGTAGAGGAAGGATACCACAAACATGATCATGAAGAACGTGTATCGTGAGATCTTCCATCCGTTGATACTCTCCTTTCTGTTAGGAGCCAGAAGAGCCTTGTTGACGGCCAGAGTGGGCAGTAGAGATGGCCACATTGCCTTAACGGGGTACACGGCAACTCGTTTCAGCAGACCGGCCATTCCAAAGCCCATAAACTGCGTTACCAACATGAACACAAGCTGGTAGCCGTAGTTTGCGGCCCATGCCTGGTTGTAGAAGGACGGAAGAGCCTGGGTGATGATGTTGGATGTGATGTAGGGCGTTCCAGCTGCACACGAGACCATGATGGTTGCCAGAAGCTGTTCTTTCTGGCTCCAGACACCCGGGTTCAGAGTGTACCGTCTTCCTCGGAAAGAGAAGCCCCAATCAGGAAGAGTGTACTGTAGGAACCGTCCACAGGGATAGAGCAGAAGCTGACACACTGAAGCGTCCAGAGAAATGGCAGGCATACGAACCGAGAAGAACTGGTTGACAAAGGCCGAAATGGCGACCCAGATTGTGCCCAGAACCCATACTCTCCAAGTTTCAACAGTAGTGTCAGTCTCATCATAGGGATCAGTCACAGATCGCACCTCAGGGTAAGGACTCCACCAATGAAAGATGACGGCCCAGTAGCGCATGAGAACGAGGTTCTCGGGGTCCTCCTTCTCGAGATCTTCCTTCTCGGGATCCTCAACCTCTCCAAACACCTCCAGTAGACTCTTGATTTCCATTCGGTACTCGTGTCGAAAGTTGTTGTCATGGTCGTGGTAGTCATAGTTTGTCTTGACGAGAGGAAGGGCCTTTTCAATGGTCATTTCAGCGAGCTTCTCAGCCATGAAATGGACTTCTCGAGGGTATCCGCCGTCCAAGTCGGAAGGAGGAATACCCATCTTGTTGGCAATCCAATCAATGAGTCCCTCCTCGACTTCCACAACCTCGGCCTGAACGTCGGACTCGTCCTCCTCCTCATCTCGAGGATCCGTCTTCATCCACAGATCCTTGGCATGCTTGGCAGCATCGATCACGTTGAGTTTCATTCTTGATAGCAGTTACGGAGCGTCAGATGAGGCCTCACCATGGCACTTGTATATAGGAGTAGCATTGTACATACGGCACTGTGGCACTGTGGGGAAACGTTGCCTTGGATGTGCTAGTTTGGCACCGGAATCTTTCCATAAAACAGCAGTAGCCTGATGGAGGTTTCGAAGGGTGGTAGAGGACTGATTGAGGTTGCACCGTGACTCATTGACTAGTTTGACGTGAGACGCTTGTCATGCCTACAAAACACAGAATAATGAATAGGACTCCAAACCACCTGAAAACGATCACTATCATTTCGGTGGTTGAATTACAAACCCCCCCAAGCGGCGCAAATCAACTAAGCACCACAGATCCTCATCGACGTCACGATAGCTTTAGTGGGTGCCCCTTGCGAAGAGCCTCAGCCTAGTTTAGCGTACTGTAGAAAGGTGGGGGGAAGTAGTGACATTGGCGGATAGAAGAGTTGATCTTTGGTTGGAGGCTGCTATGTAGTAATTATATGGTCACGTGATCAATAGTGTTGAATGTCCGTTCTTTGTGTCTACTCTCAAGTTGAGGCTGATGGAGACGTATGTACAGAAGCCATTGAGTCCTCACACTAGCTAGTCCCTCTGCTCCAGTAATTCTGCTGCACTTATGAACGGCTTCAACTAGTCTCGATTAGGCGCTAAAAAACGACCACCTCGTCGATAATGGACTGGGTCATGTGCTTAGTGCCATTCTGTACAATCTCTACAGACATGTGAATCAGTCTAGTCCAGTAAGACGAGACTGTGTCTTAGAGAGAGGTGAGGGGGTACGTTATTACTTCGAAGAAAGGAGGTGACTAAGAAAGCCGAGAAAAAGTGACAAATACAAGCCCAATGGTTGGTGGACCACGTTTCTGCTTCACCGCCTGATGTCCAACTTATCCCAAAACAGAACATGTATAGATCACAACAATGTGGGGAAATGCAACCCTCCAGGAGTTCAAAGTTGGCGCCAACAGAGACGTAGACTTCGGCGGTAATCGGTGGGCTCGGAGATATTCGCATGGATGGCTCTGTGGCCGTTTGATCAGTGCCGTGGTGCCGCGGGAGGTCCGAGAGGGTGATCAGGTGTAGGTGAGGCGCTAGGACGGCCTGAGAAGCGGCTGCGACTAGCGAGGGGTAATGGAGCGGCGGTAGAGGTAGATCGGGGGTGCCCTGGGGGCGTCTGGGAGGCAGCCAGGGAAGTATACAGTGTCTCGATGATAGACTTCATTTATTGAAAGTTCAAGTTTGGTTCAATTCGATGGGAAAATCCAGACTGCGAGTAAATCGAGTGTGAGGAATGGAGTGGAGTATATACGTTTTGCCCTGGGCCATTTTTTGACCACTTGGTCTGCTTTTTCATGTGTGGTGATCGGTGCAATGTTTTAGCTATAGGGGTGTTGACGGCGCGAATATTGCTCGTGCTGGATAGACCGACTCTGAGGCTCTCTAATTATATGCCCCATGGGTGAACTTTCTGCTCTCTTGACGTTTCCAGGAGCGTCTGTAGTATTTTCTCGTGGAGAATCAGTTTTAATCAGTGGATGTACGGGCTTAGAAACCACTAATCAACGCTGGGTGATTCACATGCTCTCTTGGAAACACACTCACTCGTGCTTCACCGATGATCTTCGTCTCTGTAGTTTGCTGGATAAGCAGGACGATCTTCGTGGGGGTCTGGTAGGAGGGAGTTGGCAGTTTCCAGTACCTGGTAGGTGCCTGGATAGCCGTATTTGAAGATGACTCACTAGTGAATGGGGTATACTGTATTGATTAGCCAGGTCGCTCTCGATTTATTACTGGTATGGACCTAGACAGTCAATATCTTGGTTGGTGCTGATAAGGAAAGGTTTCAGAGATAATTTGGAGCTTGTCTGACTCCAGACTAACACAGAGAGACATGAGAAGAGAGACTTGTCTGAGGGACTTGAAGAGACCCTGAAATGTGACCCCTGGCACTGACCTCACTCCGAACCCCCACTCTACAGGTCTTTCTCCTGCATCAGTGCCAATATCTCTGACCTCCACCCAAGGCCGTTGGAGGAGTGAGTTAATTTCCACGTGGCTGGGGAGTGACTGTAGTGAGACGTATAGGGGTAGAGCAGGCCCCTAATCCACTTTTTCCTTTTGTCTCGCTACAAGTAGTGAGTTGCTTCTTCTCAGAGAGTCAGAAGTCTCTCCATCGAACGGCTCCCTAGCTCCATCTCTAGCTCGACGACCATAAACTTTCAACGTTGTCTTACAAGACCGATCCCTGCCTGAAATGGAAGAGTAATTGCTTCGGGTGCGTGTGGTTATGCAGATTGAGGGATAGTGAATGGGTGGGCAACGGCTGAGGTACGAGATATAGATCCAGATCAGGGTCTAAGACAGGATTGTTGGTGAAGGTGTTGAAGACATTAAAGGACGTGAGAACTGCGGGTTTGGATGTGTACAACTAAGAACAGCTCTTGATAGTTCTGTAGGTGAGCACACCCCTTATCTCACTATGTACGCTCATATCCTCTCACCACATGCTCTCTTCATTGGACGATAGACAACGTCTTTGCTTTTGGGGATAGACTTAATACCGCTCAGTCCGTCAGGGAGTCAAGCAAGGCAATCACTTGGAGTCAAGTTGAATCATGTGTACTCGTACAACGGTCGGTTTTCCCTTTTTCCACGGAACTCTCGGTCTTTTGCCAAAACCTCAAACCGTTATCCTTTTCGAGACGCCGTTTGTACCCCTTGTGAAGTGAGACAAGTTTTAGCTGGCTTGAGTCATGTCTGGAAACTCTGAGCTCGCACAAAAGCCGCGAACTAATCAACGTCTGAGGCTGCAGTCCACCTGATTCCCACCCAGTTGAAGATCTGTCGATCGTTCGATTGGTGGGTTTGGGGGGGGGGGGGGGGGGGGGGAGGAAAGGGTACAGCTGTTAGTGTGAGTGATCGTAGCCTTGTAGATGTGTTAA
Organism: Yarrowia galli; assembly: GCA_900519055.1. Lineage (NCBI taxonomy): Eukaryota > Fungi > Ascomycota > Dipodascomycetes > Dipodascales > Yarrowia > Yarrowia galli. The sequence goes on from ULGS01000002.1 coordinate 978,697, forward strand.
AAAGAATGCTGACTACCTAGGACAGCCTCGAATGATTCTTCTAAATCAAATTCATAACGCCCACTTTTTGAACCCCCTCGTATCCCTGACTCCTCATCACCTATTCACCTCCACTTATCACAGTCCTCTGCAGCCCTGTGCCTCTCAGCGGCCGCGCTGATCCTTGAGCTAATGCACCACGTGAACGATGATTAGAGTGAATACCTGAAGGGAGGTTGGGTAGATGATTGCTTTTGACAGAGGGGGATTGAGGGACTTTCCTTCGGTGTAAGTGTTGTTCCAGTACACGACGTTCCCTTACTACGACGCCAAACAGTTGGTCTCACTAATTACTTCAACCACACACCGTTCTTCCCTTGCCCCCCTTTAGCTCTCAATCAGGCACAATCCGACTATCTGCACCAGACCCGAAACTTACCTGGAAGAGGCTATCAACGTTAGAAGTGGATTGTGGAAGGTCTGTGGCAAATCATTGGGAGCTGCAGAAGAAGCTTAACCAGAGAGCCTTCGTTCCACTGACTAGCTATCTGATCAAAGTGGAGGAGGATGATGGACCATGTGGGTTAATCGTCTAAAGAAGAAAAAGTATATAAAGAGCGACGAGTCCGCCCCCACCAGCTCTCCAAGACACCAGCTTCTCTTCTACACCCTCCCACAACCACAATGGTCAACGTCCGAACCCTTCTCTTCGCTACCGCCGCTACTCTGGCCGTGGCTGCCCCCGTGGCCCAGAACGAGTCTACTCCCGAGTCCACTCCCTCCACCACCTTCCCTCTGCCCCACATTCCCGGCCTGGAGTCTGCTGGTGACCTCATCCACGTGATTGAGATCTTTGCCGGCGTGCTCACCAACACCATTGCCGTCATCACCAAGCCCCAGGGAACCCGACCCCAGGAGATGCAGATCCTGCAGGACGCCATCACCAAGCTCAACGCCGCCATCCTCAAGGCCACCAAGGACGTGTCCAACCTGCCCATCATCGGCGGAGTTGCTGGCCAGGTTGTCACCGCCGTGGTTCTCAACCCCATTGTCCACACCATTGCTCTTGTTGTCGAGCAGATTGTGGCTGTTGTCGGCTCTGTGGCCGTTGACGGAATCGGCGCCTCTTTCGGCACCGTTCTCCACAACCTCATCACCAACATCTCCACCTTCATTGGAGTTCTTGCCGGTGCCTACCCCAAGATCAACGACGACCAGTCCGGACTTAACGAGGCCACCTCTTCTCTTAACTCTCTTCTTTCTTCTGCTTCCGCCTAAGGAAGTCTTTCCACCTTTCTTCTGCTTCGATTGAAGCCTTCTGCTGCTTTCAGTATTACCTCTCACTTCTAACGACCAAAAAAACCGACCGACCATCGACCTCTTTATTAGTATATAATTTATAATACCCACTGCTGGCCAGTGCTTTTGACATGAGAGAGTGTAGACTGTTCTATCACAAGTTGCTCCTCCTGAAGATCTCGATCGACAGTGCTTATTGATAAGCGAATGAAGAAGTGTAAACGGTGGAGCAGTTGGTGAAAGAAGAAAAGGAGGTTTTTACAGTGTCCAGAGTGTGTACAGAAGAGTTCATTTGAACCGGAGACATTGTTGGAGTGCTCTTCAGCTAACCCTCAGGTTCTTTTCCAGCTTACAGACATCTCAGAAAAGTCCTCAAAACCATGGAAACCTGCCAAACTGACCTCGACTACTCGTTGTCAGCTCCTAATAAACCGCTACATCAAGTCTCCACCCTTTTATTCCCTCCATACTTGCTTTTTCAAAGGTATTTGTATGCGGCTCTGCAGTGTCAGAAATGATACCCAGTTTCTAAGGTAGAGTATCGTACTCCGTAGCTGACATAAGGAAAGAGTCTCTGGATGCGCATGGGCTACTGTCCCCCCTAGAGCTCCCTGGTTGTGTCTGCTCTGATACCACCCTAAAGAAAAGAGTCAGAAATTTTGTTGAGAATTTCGACATGATAGTTGAGCTCTGAGGAGAAGTCAATAAATGGTCCAAGTAGATTCCCCCTTTTAGTATACCGTTGTTAAGGGCGGCTTAAATCTGTCGGCGACTCAACCGGACAAAATATTTACCTGAATAACTAATTCCCACCTTGCCATTGAGGCCCTTACGACTACATGTGTCGCACCAACAAGGTGGTATACACTCAGTACATCCCACCCATCACCAGATTTAGCACCATTGACAAACTCTCCAACTTACACAACACTATGAAAACAACAATGGCGCCTACAAACAACACAGAACCGACAGTTTTTGAAACCGACGACACACCAGTCCCGCAGAAACGAAACCCCTACATTTGGGTGGAGATTGTGTTCACTTTGGTGGCGTTCTACTATCTTTTCAAGCTCGGTGATATTATCATCAGGCGAATAGATGTTGCCAAGCCTAAGCAGCCAGGTGAGCCATGGGCCTTCGACTGGAAGCTCTTCGGGATAGCGACTGCTGTCTACTTTGCTACTTTCGCGTCTGCTCTTTGCTTCGTACAGGCTCTTGCTCGTTTGATGAAGTACATGAGGCGAGCTCCTGTTGTTGAGAAGGACACTTTCGTGGACGAGAATTTGTTGGAAAAGGGTCTAAACTAGAGTGATGGAGAAGACACTGCGACGGACTGTACACCACGTTTACCTAACGCATTTAATCGATCAATACTAACATCATGTCATACACAATAGGAACATGACATTAGCGAGCATCTCCTGGCAGTCTTGGCAGCATTATCTGAACCTTTTTCTTGAAAGGTAACAGGTGCGTTAGAGATACAAACGGAGCAGAGAAAGTCACGTGACAGACAGCAAACGGATCCGGGGCATACTGTCCTACTTGTATTCAAGCATCATCTCTTCTTCCTGTCCTGGACCTGTTTGAGATGTTATACTCACATTCCTGTTGCCTGCGGCTCCAATTTGACTTTGCCTAGCCCACCTTCTCCACCCTACAGAAAAACGTGTTTACTGAGGCTAACGGAGTCTGAGGACTCTGGTTTCCACTACGAGACGAGAGAGACATACTTGGGGTGTTTTTGCTGCTGTATTGGCAAAAACTGACGCTGGTTCTGGACATGTATATCATGTGATCAGGTTCTGTTCTCGTATTTCAGACATTTGAATTTGACAAGGGTCTGTACGATGCAAGGTGACGATCATGGTCAAGTTCCGTACACTACAGTGTACTACATACATCTCCCAACTCTTCTTCGTGGTCTCGCTCTCAATCCACTTGACCTGACTACCAAAGACAACAGAGAGATGGCAAGTTCAAGGCGTCAGAGTACATGGGTCTCTCGGCTCCGGCAATGGGCTCGCGTGTTCGCTCCCATGATGGTATTGTTCATTATCGCTCAACAGTTGCCTCACCTTGAGTTGACAACATCAACACTGGTTGATTGGAAGTGGTCTTGGGGGTCCAAACAACCGTGGACAGTCGACTGGAGCCTTTTGCGGGTAACGGTAGTCCTGTATGTTGTTAACATGGTCTCATCTGTTCTTTTATATGAGGGAATTCTGTACGTGATGAGATACCTGAAAGGCTCCAAAAGTACTCATACCATCGCAGAGAAGGAATTTGACGACAAAACCATTTTGGAAAAGGGTCTAAACAGAAGTTCTAATGAAGGCTGATGTCATTCATCCGAAACCAGTCCAGGCCAGACGAGATGAAGGCTGGTTAGAGAGCTGTTGGAGGTCTAGGCTACGATCTGGTTCAGAGTTTCAGGGATTTGTCAGAGTAGCCGAAGACAGGACTTTCAGAATATCCAGCAAGGTACTTACAATTCTCGTGCTAGTAGTCCAAATGCATCTTTTGAAATCACTATGGACGCAAGTAGCAGCCTGTTCAATAGATAGCAGTTTCAGCTTTCCTGAGATGCGAGAGCTCGAGGGAAAGTGTATGTGATGCAGAAGACGGCCTTGCCAGCAGGATGGGCAGATCCCAGGGAGACCAGTGGCATGATTTCTGCCATTGATTGCCATAATATAATATCACTTGGTAAGACATTGAACTACGACGAACTCCATAGCCGAAACTCTCGATTGAGTGTAATGTAGCTGTAGCTGTAGCTGTAGGATAATAAAAGGCATTTTCAAGCTTGTCGTTCTCCACCTTGCCAATCATGACATCATTCAAAGTAGTCTGAGCCATCCCAGTAATCTGTTCGCCTTGACTGATTGTCAACAAAACCTCGTAAGTAAACGGTCTCAACTCACTAAGCCTCAAAAAGGCATGGTCAGACCTCTCAGTTAGCCTATACCAACCGCTTCCATCAGTGACTCTCATCGAAACCAGTCCAACACCATTGACATTTATAGCCACCAACAATCCCTCCTTTAATCTCAATTCCACACACCGTCTCCCTACCACACCACTTTCCAACTCACGAGCAATTTCAGCCGATTTCGCCAAATTCTGCAATTTCCGCCCTTGCAATTTCCTCCTGGCAAGTTCACCCTCTCTCTTGCCCCCTCTCAATAACTTGGCAACGGACGGAGTACATAATCGAGGCCCGTCTAAAAATAAAGTTCCGAGGTGAATTGCCTTGGACTAACGGAGGTGGTACGAGAGGTGTGCCAACGGTGTGGGAAGGGCCAGACTCGTGATTTAAGACGTTCTCTAGATGCCTATTGACTCGCTGAGCAATTCTGAGCCACTTTTGAGGCCGTTCCGATTTCACCCGATTTCCCCCGATTTCTTTGCAATTATTCCCGACATCTCCGTTACTCCGAAATAATGGCCAAAATTCAGCTAAAATGCTGGTCGAGAAACTAGCACCGTCGGAATCACCGCAAACACCTCAATTCTTGATCAGGCGTCTCTTACCGCCCCAAATACCTCATTTTCGAGCTGTCTGGAGCACTTCATTGTGTGTCACTGTGTGTCTCTGTATGTCCAACCTGTCACACCAAACAAAGCACGTCAAAAAGGGCACGTCAAGGGCACGTCAAGATGTCAAAGAGGTAGGGTAAATGGAGTGGTCAAGGCACGTGACAAGTGGAGTGTTTACACTGTTCACTTGATCACTGCACCCTTCACAAATACCAACCGGTTTGCCCTCAATTCATCGCCCATATCGCCATATCGTGCCTCCCCAATAAAGTTCGCCGTCGGAAATTTTCGGACATGTACCTCGTGTTAGGTTAGGGCCGAAGCCGAGGTGTGCACACCCAACTCCACACCTCACACGCGTCTTTAACTGGCGACCTTGAGGACATCATACGATGAGGGCCCCACAGACGGACAGACAGTGACACCAGGTGAGACATGAGTGCCGATAGGGTAAGTTACACAAACACGATCTGGTGCAGGAAAGGGGGAGATAGAGAACTGAAGTCCCCATTGGTGACACAGACGCAATCGCTATTGTCTCTGTCCCCAATTGGGCGGGTACTTTGTTCAGATCCATTCACCCGCGACCCCGCACGAGAGGCATATACGTTTTGGTGGTGTGTCTCTGTGTGTGTGTGTGTGGGTGTGTGCTGTGAGGTTGGCGCTTGAGGGTAACTCTTTTTGGGACTTTGAGCTTTGAGTCAACTTTGATGGACAAGTCCGACGAAAGGGGGCTGGGACATGACGGGTCAATTGGGGGCCGAATTGAACGGGAGAAGATCGGTATATATAGTTTTGCAGCAATTGTCACAGATGCAACACCGACCTAGTCTTTGACGTGCCCTCATCATACATTTATATCGACACCTCCAAATCACCCCTCAGGTCTTCACATGCGAACTCTAATCTAAATAATTACTCACCACGTATTACACTTAGGGTGCATACATATATCGACCACGACACTTGGGAGACTCTCGTTTCTTCTTCTCCACAACTCCACATCTCCACAAGACTCACAAAACGATGCTCCGAACCATCGCCCGAACCCACGCCGTGGCCGCCTCCAAGGTGGTGCGAGCCTCCACCTTCTCCGTCGCCACCCCCGCCGTCGCCTTTGTGCGATTCCAGTCCGTCTGGGCCAAGGTCCCCCAGGGTCCCCCCGACGCCATTCTGGGTATCACCGAGGCCTTTAAGAAGGACCCCTTTGAGCAGAAGATCAACCTCGGTGTCGGCGCCTACCGGGACGACGGCGGAAAGCCCTTTGTCCTGCCCTCTGTCCGAGAGGCCGAGAAGGAGGTGGTCAACCAGGCCCTCGACAAGGAGTACGCCCCCATCACCGGTGTGCCCGCCTTCACCAAGGCCGCCGCCGAGCTCGCCTACGGCCCCGACTCCCCCGCCGTGCTGGAGGACCGAATCGCCATCACCCAGACCATCTCCGGAACCGGAGCTCTTCGAATCGGAGCCGAGTTCCTCAACAAGTTCTACACCTCCAAGAAGATCCTGCTCCCCCAGCCTTCTTGGGCTAACCACAAGGCCGTCTTCACCGCCGCCGGCCTCGAGCCCGCCACCTACCGGTACTACGACCCCAAGAACATTGCTCTGGACTTTGAGGGTCTTCTCGCCGACCTGGAGGCCGCCCCCAACGGAACCGCCGTGCTCCTCCACGCCTGCGCCCACAACCCCACCGGTGTCGACCCCACTCCCGAGCAGTGGCGAAAGATCGAGGAGGTTGTCAAGGCCAAGGGCCACTTCCCCTTCTTCGACATGGCCTACCAGGGCTTTGCCACCGGAGACGTCAACCGAGACGCCTACCCCATCCGATACTTTGTCGAGCAGGGCCACGAGGTTGCTCTGTGCCAGTCCTTCGCCAAGAACATGGGTCTGTACGGTGAGCGAGTCGGTGCCTTCTCTCTTGTCTGCGAGGACACCGCCGAGAAGAACCGAGTCGACTCTCAGCTGAAGATCATCATCCGACCCTTCTACTCCAACCCTCCCGTCCACGGTGCTCGAATCGCCGCCACCATCCTCAACAACCCCGAGCTCAAGAAGCAGTGGCTCGGCGAGGTCAAGCAGATGGCCGACCGAATGATCAAGATGCGAGCTCTGCTCAAGGAGAACCTCGAGAAGCTGGGCTCCCAGCAGAACTGGGACCACGTCACCTCCCAGATTGGTATGTTCTGCTACACCGGACTGTCGCCCGAGCAGGTTGAGCGACTTGCCCAGGAGTTCTCCGTCTACGGAACCAAGGACGGCCGAATCTCCATTGCCGGAATCACCTCCCAGAACGTTGGCCGACTCGCCGAGGCCATCTACGAGGTGACCAAATAGATTATGATTAATGAGTAATGAGATGGATACCCACCGGGGACAGACACCTTTGTCTCGCAGTGGTATTTGAATGAGTTTTGATTTGAACTACAAGTAAGTGAAGAGTAAGTATTGAATTGGCGCTGATTATAGGATGCCAAAGAGATTGGCACTTTGGGGACTATCCAGGTGGGTGATGTGTTTATATAGTTGCTCGGTACTCGTATTCTACATCTTGGCTGATACATCTGAGCTGGAATTGGCCATCCAGAAAGCCCGGGATAAGTTTCGAGGGCCGTTGCCAACCGCAAGGACACTCCAATAGGGTTTGAGTGCCTGAATTGAGATCCGCGAGGATTTGGGATCCATCCGCATTCTCACTACTGATCAAGATATGGCCCAGACCCTTGGCTGTCCTTTGAGAAGGGAAGTCACGAGAAGTTGCTATAGCTCTTTGTGGTTGGTAAAACAGTTGTTGAGGATGTTCCAAGTCCACAAAGGTAGGCACCAGAAGATTTTGATAGGGTTCACTGCTAGCGTCCCACCATAAGAGCCCGTTGTGGTGAGCCCTTGGATAAGCCCGTTCGGTAGTGGCTATTTCGATCATTTGCTTAGAATCGAGGTCTGCGAGGCGGAAGCTGCTTTTCTCGTTGTCCCAGACATCGGAATGATTGTCCTCAAAGAGATCGTCCGATTCTTCCACCAGTGACTCTACCACAAGATTGCCCACGTTGTATATTAATTTGCGGCGGGTTTCGCTGATGATCATGGCGTTTGAATGGTGAGGCTTGTCACGGGGAAAGATCATGATTCTAGAGTCGGTCAAGCGGACCAGAATTGAAGATGGAAGCAGCTGGATGGGTTGTTGGTCGTTTATTTCTTCACTACTCCACACACGAATACATCTCGTGAGCAGGTTTAATTTGGCGAACCTCTCACATTGGTTACACTACACTGTACATACGTCAACTCTACACTATTCACCAGTTTGACTCGAGATGATTCCTGAGTTATATAGACTGCCTAGGAGGCAAGAAGCAACCCCCTGATTACGGCTAGTTCTGCTGCTGTTGCAACCTCATCTCTCGCACCTCTTGCTGCTCGACCCAGACTCTTCGTCGTTCGAGATCAGCCCATGCGTCACGGATTCTTTCCTTCTCCTGCTCGATATTCTGCCACTCTGCTTTGTCAGATGCCCTCTTAAACACATCTGCCTGTTGCCATGCTCTCTCAAGGTTGATGAATGCCCATCCTCTCTGCATTGTCGCGGGGGTAAATCCAATCGACATTGCTCTTTTGTAGCAGCACTCGGTGTGAGCTGCAAAATCCGAGCCCAGCACACTTCTGTTACCTCTGTGAATCGTGACAAACTCCTTGAACGCCTTATCAACCACCTCGAAAGGAATGTTCAAGCTATTGTTGAGCGATGCAACGGTATTCAAACGCACCAGATTAAGACTTCTAGTCGATAGAATGTGGGAAAACTCTTGATCGTGGAATAGTTCTCCCACCATCTGACCAAGAAAGTTGTCCACCAACACAACTCGAGGACACTCGGGGCGAGGTTCAAACAAGCGACTCAGCCACTGTTTCAAGAGAGCGTGTTTGTTGTTCTGTTTGATGACGACTCCAGGACCCCGGAGGTTTGCAGCAGCACTGTAGCATTCCAGGATGCAAGGGAACAGGCTAGGCTCATCGTAGAAGGCGCTCACTGAGATGTAGAATGTGTTCTCTTTGATCTTTGGAGGAACAGGCAGAGAAGTAGGGGCAGAGGGTCGATTCACAGGAACAGGGGAAGTCAGAGTAGTTGGGTGGGACGGCACATTAGACGGAAAGTGTCCAGCTAGAGGAAGAGGTTGAACTACTCGATCGGGGGAAGCATCAGGAGTAGGTGGGGCCTGGAATTTGTGAGGTGCCTGGCGTTCTCTCAGACGTTGAAGTCGTCGATTGTGAAGATCGTTAGGAACTGGGTGGTTGAGTGAATGAGACATTGAATGAAACGAGCGTGAGGTGTTGGTGTGTCACATTATGGTAGAAGCTCATGGCTTATATGCATCTCCATCTGAGGCTGGTGAGGTTCAGACCGAGGCTGTGCTTCTCGTCTATGAGACAGCCCTTGAGTAGAGGCTGGTTTGAGGTTCGTTCGAGCTCGGAATAGGGGCTGGAGCGGGGTATCGAGAGGCAGGGCTAGATGAGGTCCCTGGTGCTCATCAGGTGACTCACATTTGGTAACACTATTGTATGGTATATCTTCAGGTTGGTGAGGCAGTTTCAGGGGTAAGGGGGTATGTGGCAGTGGAGTGTTGTAAGGTACTGTACTGTAGGTGAAGGGGTGTTTTGTGTGTTAGTCGAGTAGGTGGATGATCAGTCGTTTCTGTCGCCGTGTCTTGCCTGGTGACGTTGACTCGAGAGTATCTTTTATTAGTGTGGTGTTGTGGAGTCGCTGTAGATTTTAATGATCACCAATAAGACAGCCTCAAGGGACCATGCAGTATCGATGCGGCGTTGTGCAGTTCAATCTGATTGCATATCTAAAGTTTGTTGATATTTGAGATGAGTGATCACGCTGTGCAAGTATGAAAATCAGCGTAGTACGAGTACGAGTACTCTGAAAGGCTATCAGTTTACTTCGTCCGTTCGGTCAATCGTTCCAGAGTGTACATTCTTGTTTTTGAGAAATTGTGTCGAGTTTCCGCAGCCTCAATCTGTGTTTTTGGTTGACCTCGAATTTTGATCGATTGACACTGAAACTCGGCTAAAAGTATGTACGACACGGCGAGTATTTCAAGCTGGAGTGCCACTGGCTGTCAGTTGATGAAAGCGACAAGCTGAAGCTGTTTCGTCACTCAATTACACATGTTATAACCCACGAGATGATGGGGTAAAAGTCGCAGGGATACCTTTTCGTGCAATACTTTCCTAAGTGTATACATCCACACCCACATCGTATTCAAACACCTACAATGACTATTGCTGTATAATGCTGTTCATCGGTATGCCCCGGTTTCCCAGTCTGACCTTCTTCCAAGTCCACCCTCTTTTCCACGGCTTGTCTTCGATTCCAAGGATAGTACTTCACAGCTGCATCGAACACGCCGGTATAATGGGAACACGGAAGCTGAGAGGGCTGGTGCAGGATATTTCTTTGATAAAACACCGTCTACTTGTGATGCAGAAGGAACGTGTGTTTCGTCTGTATTAGACATTGGACCGTATCTGTCTTGAAATGGTCAAATGCGGGGGCACACATGTCTGTGAACGATACAGGAAGTCTATACTACAATCTTTTATTGATGCCTCGATTGGAAACTCCCTGATTCCCACTCCGTCCATCCCTTACAAACTTTGGACAATCCAAGGGGCATGCACTTTTAGTCGGGGCTTGGCATCACAATGATTGGTGGACAAAGAGACTAGCTAGTTTAGCGTTCTGACGGGGTCTCAGAAGATACGCCGCTTGAGTCGTTCGTCGATCCAGATGTCATTAGAAAAGAGTACCAGTAGTCTCTGCAGTTCATCACCCACCCAATGTTTGTGTTTGTGGTATTCGGCGAAAAGGGAAACTACCCTTTGTACAGTCAGGGAGAAGCATTCCCATTCAACAGATACAATGCTAAGGAAAAGGGGCTTTTGTACTTTAAACGATACCCCCTAGTGTTCAACGGACCATTCTATGGATTCACGCCAGATTCTGATCCTAACGGGGACCAGTTTATTCCAGAACTGTTCTTTATTCACGGACCCACATATGTTGAAGGATACGGAAACGGTCCAAGCTTGCGAGCTCTACTGGCCAACGACAAAGCTAAGCAAAGACTACTTCAAGCTCTTGACAAAGTATTGATGCTTCGAAATCCACGAGACATTGTGCAAAAGTACAAGATGGAGGTTATCCCGCCGCTTTCCACCATCAACATTCTCTACCGTGAAGCAGATTGGGCCAAGGGTGAGCTCATAGCATACATCAACGATACCAGAAAGCCACCCTTTAATGACAACGTTGACAAGCACAACAGACTCATGGCAGTCTTTGACACAGCTACAAAAGATCTGGAGGAGGCCTGTCTCAAGAGAAATGCTCACATTCGACAGATGAACACCCATTATGACCTTTTAGCGTTGCAAGCCAAACAAGCTAACGATCTGATTGCTCTCAATGCCAAGTTTGACAGTATCTTGAAGAATCAGGACGAACTGAAGCAGCAGCTACTTGAGCGGTCTACTGAGACGCACGAGAGTCAATAGAGAAGTCAATGGCAAGCTCTGCTCCATTGCCTCTTTCATGGAGTCTTAGGGAACGGAAAACTCCATGATTCAACCGGCAACGGCAACGGCAACGGTGCTTCCAGAACGGGAAGAGTAAGGAGTCCACTAACGCTAACGGCAATCTGCAGAGTTGAGTTTCGAGAAGATCGGTCTAGTGAAAAGAACCACACCCCCTGCCAAGTGTTGGATTGGTTATCGATAAGTAGTAATAAAGTAGTGTAATCGACCGATTCAGCTATTGGTAGCCAGCCGAAGAAGCGCCAATCCATCAATTACATCATTCTAGTCAACCGGGATGCTCTTCCTACCCCATCCACCTACTCCTCTCTTCCTCCTCTCCTTCCCCACCCCTCTCTATAACCATAAAGAAACGCGTCTTGTTCGGTGCATGCGAAGAAACACGTTGTTCTGCAACGGGGACGCGGCGGAACAATATAAAGGCAATGTACCCGGGCCTAATTAGTTCAATTACCAGCCCGATTGAGCCCATGCACAATGGTGATGCACGTAAATGATTGGCGAGATCGCAGTCTAGTTTAGTCTAATGCAAGTTCACCGTGAGTAGCTACTTGGAGGCGGGTCTCCATTAATGACCAAAATGGCCCTCTCCGATCTCTTGACCTTTTGATCCTCTTCAGTAACCATGACGACATTCAATGTGAACGGCAAACAGCGAAAACTCATCTTTTTTGGCGTCAGAGACAACCACTTTCTGGTGAGCCATGGAGAAGCGTTTCCACACAAGAAATACGAGGCCTATGAAGATGGACTCATGTATTGCAAGTTTTATCCCACATACTTCAATGGTCCGTTCTATGGATTCACGCCGGGAACTTGTCCTGGCACTGGAAGTTTCAGACCAGAGCTCTTCTTCATTCATGGTCCTGCGTTTGTGGGGAACGCAGATCATGCCAGATCCAACTTCTGGGAACTTCTACAGTTGAAAGACGGGAAAGAGAGACTCATTCAATGCATCCATGAAGTCTTGAAGAAACGAAACCCGTCACCAGCAGCCAGAAAGTACGAAACAGACGCTTCCTACTCGAGAACGTATCACAACACTCTAGTTCGCACAGCCAGCGACGCCAAAGACGATGTGATCATACATCTTAATGGGTACAAGCGGAACCATTCATTTTACACCATTGATCAGCAAAAGTTCAACCAACTGATGGAGAGATTCGATGAGAAGACGCGGATCTTATATGAAGCATGTCTGAGGCGAGATAATCATATTCGACAAATGAATGCTCACTATGATCTTCAGAACCAGCAAATCAACGACTTCAACACTCTTTACACCATGTTTGGAACAATCTCACAGAAACAGAATGATCTCCAGAAACAGCTTGTTGAAATCACCGCCAAAGTCGACAAATTCGACAGAACGTCACATGATAACGAGCTTGGCAAGGAGATCAATCTAAGGCTAGACACGATTGCTTCTTTCATGTCCGGAATCAGTATTGGAGCTGCGGCCGGTACCCATACTGCTACTTCTGCGGTAAATGGAAAACCTGGACACGTTGGAATCAGACACGCAGTCAAAGTGGAGTCTGTGAAGCCGAGGGTGTCCAGTTGACGAGACTATAGACAAATACAAGTTATATTTTTGAGGTTGGAGTAGACTGAAGAACAGCATTAGAGGTGAGCGTTCTGTAGATCTCGTTACTCGGCCAATTGAGAAAGGTGTTCGACCGAGTGGTCCTTTGACAGAGACAGTACTGTACCAGTCATTTGCACTGACCCATGGCCTTGATTGACCAGCACTAATACGCCATCGGCTCAAAAAAAAAGATTGCAGCACCCAGGATTCTCGTATGGTCTCCCACTACAATACTAACTAGGCTCTCTGGTGCTTGACTATGGCTGATCGGACGGGAAGCCGTATTTTCACCAGGATATGGCCGCAACCGTTAGGGTCTAAAAAGCGTTGGACCTATATATAGGGCCATATAAGTCACGTGAGCGTAGCTGAAATGTATTTCCCTAGAATCAAAAAAAAAAAAGCGGAGTTTTCAAACGCGTTTTTCACCACAAGGGAGAGGACTCAGACAAGTGAGAGGAGTTGAGCCGACTAAACCAGTAATGCTGAATCCACTGAGACTACTCACTTGACTCTGAGATAATGAATACATGGTGTTCTGGCATCTGTGTCTGGGAGTTATATACGGTGATACTTAGTAGAGCGAAAGTGGTCAGAACTGAACAACTTCTGGGCTGTGTGATACTTACGTACCTTCTGTTTAATCTGCCAGCTTTTGACTCTTTTCAATCGAAATTACAGATTCTATAAAGTGGTCTTGTTCTCTACCAGAGAGACACAGGATGAGACGTAGAGGGATATACCCTAACGGAAGAACACCAAGACACTGTCACGTACTGGCCACCCAGATCCGAAAATTGATTCCAGCAGCTTCTCGTCCTCACGTGACCCTTACTCAGCGATATTCACACCCTTCACCAAACCCTCAAGGCCGGGTAACCCTTATAGCGAATCTGAAACTCCCTAGTTCAATACAATCACCCATCTCAGAAGCAAAAGAGCCATACCAGAGAACTCACCGGGATCTTTACTACCATCTAGAACTCTTTTCGAAGCAAAAAGCGACGTTTATCGAAAAGTCCTACCCAGACGATGCTCGCATTTCAGACTTGCTGACTAATCATGTTATTTTCTGAAAATGATTCTAGCGCTGCAAAAGTAATACCAAAAGAAACTTCAGAGTGGGACGAGTCCCATGGTATCATTTGTTTATCTACCCGCGGCCTCTAATGTCGTTTTATCCCCCAACAAAGTTCTGATGTCATGGGTCAACATTCGAGTCACCAAGTTCATTTCTGAGAAAATTCCTAAAACTCGGAGGCTTGGACTTGGGCACCGGTTATACTTTCCTAAATAGGCAGGACCAGGAAATACCGGATTCGAGGACGTTGGAGAGTCCAAAGATGAGCAAAAAGTACACCAACGTACTCGTCTCACTCCAAGGTATCTTATGGTGCCTCTCATTTTCCTGTTGAGTCAATATTACGAAAGATAGCTTCTTGCTCACAGTAAGTGAGCCAACCCCCTTGGGGCCACACCCCCTTGGGGCCAGTACTCGACATTGTTCTCAGAGCTAATAAACCTGCTCAAACCAGGAACATGCCTCATCTGCTTCACTCAGTTCCAAGAGTCCCGTCAGGGTAACATAGGCAGAGGAGGAATGGGGCATTTTGGGGCTTGCCACGTTATGAGCTTTACCGGTTGAGGTTCATGGGAACAAGGGCTTCTCTAACAGTACTCGTACCATGTTCATGTTGGAACCAGTGGCTAAGTAATGTCTAACTATTTGTGGGGGGTAAGAACATGTAAATAGAAGTACCACACGGTGAGCCAGGTGATTGTAGATCTCACAATAAAGAGCCAGAACAGTGAGTACAGCCTAGAGAACGTTTGTGTAATCGGGACAGACACACGGTGAAGCTCCTAGGATCACAGGCTCTCCACAGACAACCCTTAATCGTTTCCCCACCATCCATTTGTTACTGATAGCTTGTCT